>JARACY010005542.1:0-21365 GCA_029255725.1 Scrobipalpa atriplicella | reverse complement strand
CTCGAAGAGTCCGTTGTTAATATAGGTCATAAAATTTTAAAAAATCACTAACAACTTGAACCAAATTATCTTTTAAGATTTTTAAAGTAGAAATACACAATGAGAAATGCTGTTTAAAACATCTGAATTAAAATACATATTCAGTTTACACAATATTTCGCTAATGTCAAAGATGGCACTGCTAAGTAGCGGTGTACGCAGTTTATAAGGGAGGTTATAAGTCCTCTTTGTTTTATTCATCCATGACTAAGACCTTACTCTGTGAACAGTTTTTCTTACAAACATTCTACACTAATCCCTTCGTCAAATCGCAACCGATTGTGACAATTTTAGGAAAATAAGCTCAAGACAACGAGATCTAGGCTTCTCTTACCTTATTTCTTAGAAATTACACTTAGGTATAATAAGGAGAGATTATTGTAGAGCGTTTGTATGGAAAATGATTCACGAATTGTCCTATTAATTAATTCCATAGACTAAACTTTTTCCGCTGACCGTACATGTAATTCAAGCGAATTTAATACTCATATGAGGAAGAACATTCGAGCTATCCCGAGGGACAATAACTTGTCTCCACGTTATAGCGCCGGTCGCAGAGGTTCACCGGATACAAGCGAGATGGAATTAGAGGGATTTTGCTGTCGCAGTGGTCCCACGGTTATAAACTCACAGTAGACATGTTTTTATGCCGATTTTTATGTATAGATATTTGAAATGGTACATAGTCGTACTTATTCAAAAATAGTTTTTTTTTTATCTATTACAAAAAATGGGTATTTTCGAACCCCAGACCTTACATATTGAACAATAAATTATTAATGAGGAAGAAGAAATTTGGTAAAATCAAATGAACCAAAAAAATAATGACACCCTTTCTAAAGAGAAACTTACGAATAGAACACTATCTTTTGATGTTATTTCCAGAAATACCTGAGGAGAATATCTTCATTTCATAGCAATTGAGATTGGATACCGGTTAACGAACAGAGATGCCTTTGTACCCCTCATTTCCCCCCTCTTCCCCCTCTCTGGACGAGGCACCCTGCCAGCGATTTGCTCCTTGACCTTTCACTATTATTCTGGGGTGTAAAAGGACAGCTTCCCGCAAACTGATAGGAGTTGCTCATGCTCAGTTTGCATAACTTTCTCAGAGCTATTTTTCAGGAAATTCTTCTGATAACTTTCTTCCCTATACTTACTAATTTTCTGATCAAGGTGGACATTTTGTAAAAAATGTTTCCTCGTAAAAGTTGTTCAGTTTGATATTAATTACATGAATTACTGAATTTTAATAAAATAAGCCTTTTCATAACACGTCATAGTGGATTTTTGAATTTCTTACTTCACATATTTATGTAATAAAATAGCACTGTGAGTGCAGAAATCCTCAAAAGTAAGAATTTAAGCTCAAACTACTCTCACCTTCTCCACAAAGTTTGGGACTCCGAGTGATAACTAGCACTCTTATCGCCTTCAACGGAGACTTTTCCCCCGGAACGGAACACTTGTCGAGCTTACGCCATTTTGTTTTTCCTCCGTCTTACTGAATTTATTGGTTTAGTTTCTCTTCCTCTTCTGCTTAACGAAACGATGGTTCAGCAGTCAGCCACCACTGTTGTTATGTTAATCTCTTTTCATAATATATCATTGCCATCAAAAATAGAGCCTCTCTCTTCGGGTATGCATCGTCAAAGCAAAGGCCATCTTATTTTTGGCAATTTTTAAAATCAAAATTTAAAATTCTCGCAGCCTCTGGTGAAACCTATGCTAATCAACAGATAATATTACTATAAATAAAAGGGTATCCTTAGGTAAAATCTCGAAAAGTGACACCAAACAAAGTTACAAACATTTAATCCATTTATATCAGAAAAAAATGTGTATAACTTTTTTTGGCGTCACATTTTGAGATTTTACCAAAGAGTCCTTTTTTAAATAATATTATCTGTCAATTAGCATAGGTTTCATCAGCCGCGAGAATATTTCATTTTTATTTGCAAATAATATTGTTAGTCCCCAACTAAAATCTTCAATGGCTATCAGCTACGCCGCCCGTAGCCGTAGCACCGCCTACGCTCGTAGCAACTAGCTACGCCCCTTTGTCGATCATCGTTCGAATGAAAAATATGCATTACAATATTTTATACCATAAACTGTTGTTGGTTCCACCCTTATTCGATATACATTATCGTAAATAGGAAGTATATTTCATCGAACCATAAGGCGAATGACTTGTTAACGTAATAAAAGTAATTTATTGTCCAGCGCCATATTCTTCGAAAACAGGTCTCCCTATTTTTATCCAGCCAAAAATAGAATCTTGAAAGGAATAACTTTTGAAGCTATATTCTGTCTTTGTAAATATTTACTTTTCAGTTTGTTTTGTCCCATAAATTTCCAACTTTGAGCGGATCCGTAAATAATGGTAATATAAATTCCACTCCAGCTAGCGTTATTGCTGTTTCATATTTTGCGAATCAAGAGAGATTTGTGATCCGGATTACCTGCTCACCGCGTACCGCGACTTAAAACTTGAGTCAGCTTAATGATAAAGTTGGAAAGTGACATGAAAAGTATTAAGAGCAGAGAGTGTGTTGTCGCTTGGGCGCCGAGCGGCGGCGTCGAGCGGCGTCGAGCGGCGTCGGCGGCGGCGGCACGTCCCGGCACGCGACGCGCCCTAAATATTAATTGGTCGGAACGATGCGGGCAGACTGCCACCTAGAAAAACACTACGCTTCCCTGATTAATTCCAATGGAGACCCTATTTCCATTAGCGAAATTCTCAGTAACCTTAACTTTTGTTTAATTTCTCCTATTTCCCAATTAAGCCTCCTATAAAAGGGTGTAAGTTTCCAACGCTATTTTTTGCTTCAGATATCTTCATTTCCGTTTGAAGTAAATAGGTTCACAAACTAAAAAGCCCTTTCAATTTATATAGTAACTACAAGAAGAAAATTGCAAAGCGGAACTCGGAACGAGAAAACCAAGTACCAGATTTCTAGTGAAAACAAACTTCTTAAATTCAATAATGGAAGCGGAGGATCCTGACTCTTTCAGAGCTGACGTCTCGCTTAAAGCGACGCATCCTCTCGCGCTCGTCTACAGTACTGACTCATGTTTACTTTGAAGAGTGAGTTAAACTATTTGCAGTTGATACGTGTCCTAAATATATTCGAGCGTAACAAAGTTTAGTTTTGGCATATTTTGTACTCCATGAAGAAAAACTCAACTTGTATTCCTAAAATATCTTAAATAGTAAGGTAACCTAACAAATTTAGGAACGTTAACCTTTCAGCACGGTGTCACACTTATTAATCTGATAAACACTAAAATAAATTCGACCAAGCTCGCCTTTTTCATAAAAAGTTGTCGAAACATAAAACATCAACCGATTGACCGATACCAAGAAAGTTAAAAATAAGAATCGAGTTCGCGAGAAAGTTGTAACGTTCGTGGGAAACAATCGCAGTTTACGATCGGAGTTTTCGGATCGCGATACCGTGGTAACGGGTGTAACGTATATGCCGCCGCCGTGTCTGCGCGGGATTGCTCACACTTCGATCACTCGACGAGACCGAGACCGAGACACGCCGAGACGTCGAGGTGCGTCCACATGCAAGCAAACCAACATAAATATTTAGCAAAGCACTTTATCAACGGCTTCTAAAATATTGTTCAATTTATTTATTAGTAGCCTATTGTGGCGCACTGTTGGCAAAGGCCGCCTATTTTTTCTTCCATATCTCGTGACCTAGCTTCCCACCAGCCTTCGCGATAAGCTTTTATAATGTTCAAAAATAGGCTAAAATCCAATTGATTGAAATCAACATTGTTACGCTTTTTATTACCTAGTATGCAAAAGCAAACATTTTATGACGTTGTAAGATCGATCCACTACGCAACTCCATCTACGCAAATTCTATTAATAAGATAGTACCATCAAGAGACACTGCGATAACTTCACACTCAATGTTGTTATGTCTAAATGAGAATGAATAAATAACGTAGCTAATTACAATTTCTAAAGGCTTCAGGCGAGGAAATGATGTGGGTGGTTTTTGTGTGATTTCACTAAAATAGAACAATCTACAAAGCAGCTGTAGTTCTAGATCCAATAACAAGACGTTCAAAGACGTACGATGTAATAGTTAAATGCCCCAAAGCTTCACATTCTGTATTTCCTTTGAGTACTTCTAGTATCCCATTAAAGGATAAGACGTCATCGCTAATGTTGTTACTGATTTTGAATTTTGTTATCCTGTGAATTAATGTAGTAGTATGTCCTCTTGTCACAGATGTATATCACAGGAACTGATTTTTCAGCTTGAAATGTGGGTAACTTTTACTGCTTCTATAGTTTTATTGTCTGAGCCTTGGGTAGGAAAGGAACACAGGTTCGTTTCAAACATTATTTTTGAAAGGCTGAAAGGTTTGGAAACTGATTCACCATGATTTTCTGTCTGACACCCAAAAAAGGCCTGAAATAATAAGTACTATTTAATGTCTGTACATAATGTAATATAATATGAATAAATAGCTCATTCTTAAAAAATATTTACGTAGATCCGTTTAAGATAAGTACCTTATTTTTCGTCTTATTGATAATGGCATGAAAAAGGATCGCTAGAATTTCTACAATAGAAAAAATTTGCCCTTTATTTATTTCAGCGATAACATAGGTCGACGAACGCGCAAGATCACCTGAGTTTGGGTTATAACTACTTAAAGGTAATTGAAAACGCTTTTTATGAACTTTTGGCAACTTATTTAATTCAATTCAAATATCTTTATTATACTCACAACATGTTAAACAAAACACATTAAATAACAATCACATTTGTAACAATTTGTGAGTAAAAGGAAAAGGACTCAGTATTTTGCAACCATGTTACTCTAGGCAGCAGTGGTAGCATAAGATTTCCAGCCCTTACGCTTTTCGTGTAACATTTAGAATAAACAAAGTAAAGGGCATATAATATATAGATAGATTGATACGATAAGATAGATAAGACATTAAAAAGTAATAAAACATGCTTAACACATTCACTGTGCGTGCACCACATATGGGGCACTTCGAGGTATTACTGATACCCTTGGCGCCGCCTTACCATTGCTTCAGCAGGTATGATCGAATTCTTACAAGCGACGCTTCCCGTAAAGGGAATAAACTTTAATCATTCAACAAAATGTGTTTATTTTCCTTTCTTTGATGAGACCATTTTCCTTATATTTTTTTTGTGTAGCAGTATTTCATTTTATTTGCAAAAAAAAAAAAAAACAATCATTATTGTTTTGTTATACAAAGTAAAATAAAATACCGACGAATGCCTGCCTACACGTAGTGCCCTACTTAGATGGTCTTAACAAGAAAACGTATTTAAGCTCCCCAATGTTGGTTTTTTATGTTTAAAACATGATAAAACCAAAAATCAAGTTTCGTCATTATTTTTCGGTTTCTTATAATTTCAATGTAATTTTTGGTATTAAGTATTCACATAGCCATAAATATCACTACCGTAGGTTAGCTAGATAAGATTTCTTTATAAAAAAGATGCTGTACCTGTTGTGCTACTGTTTTTCATATTAGTGTCCTCTGTATGTTCATGAATTCATGTATGCAATAAACTGTTAAATGAATATCTATATATGAGACTTAGCAACGAGTTCCTTAACACATTTTACAAGTGATCCCGTACAGTGCCCCGCTGTCTGTCGATGTCATGAATAGTTGATGGCACGCGGCGCTTTTTCGCATTTACCGACACCTTTCCCTGTTGTAAACACTTCGGTTCGTGATATTAAAGAGTAACATAATGGAACGCAACAATTTGTCTTTTTTCTACTCATTTTCAAGTATGTCTACGGTATATCTACTTTGACGTACTACTTATTTGCTTTGAAATTTTATGCGCTGTGTCCTATACTATTGGATCCTACAAATACTTCACGTATTAAAATGCATGAAATTAACAAAAAAACATAATGTATGTAAATAATACATAATAGTATAGAATATAATGTAATAGAAAAATACATAAACTATTGCACATCTAGCGAAGTAATATTCTTGAAACTCATCAAATGGAGTTCAATATAAGTAGTGAGTAACATTCACGCAAGAACAACTTTACAAAGAATAATGCATCAAAGGAGGTTGTAAGACTCAAGAAAGTATTCGAAGCGAGATGGAGCATCTCTCTAAGCTGTATGTTTGCTATTTATAGTTTCTTTGCTGCCTCTTAACGTAAAGAAACTCCATAAGTTATGTATCAGGAACTTTATGAGATATTGCCTGTCTTATAAAGCCGTGTCTCTTTTTATACTTATGTTACTTAGTTTCCACCTACGACTGAGCTTAAGAAATATTTACTTACTCATATTTACTTGAGGAAAAACATAGTAACAAATGCTAATTTGACCCGACGTCACACGTGCGCGAATATAAACCCAAAACAAATATAAATATATGTCTACCTTCTAACTTACCTATTATATTATTTATACAATGTAATTTTGTGAGGTAACCTTTACACATTTGTGAGGTCACGAGACGAACGGCCTGTAAATGTAAACAATCAATCGTGTTGAATCCACAAGTGTTTCGTCCCTTTACCTAAACGTATTTAAAACAAAACTAGTAGGTAACCTTACTACTAAATAAATCGGAAATAAAAAGGATAAGTATTGGCGTAATTCGTAACAAGGGTTTACCTGAACAATCGAAAGCTGCTTACGGATGCAGAAGACGTCGCCAGCCTCCACAAAGTGAATAGATAGGGCTAAGACAAGCTCGAGAGCGGAGTAGGGGCGTGCGGCGGGCGTGCGCAGGCAGGCTGCGGCGAGCGGGCCTCGCGTCTCGGCGCCCTAGCCCCGACGCCTCAACCCCCGGCGCGGCTAAAAATAGACGCTCGCTATAGAGTGGCCTGTAGCTTGAACTTAAACTAACACTAACTTGCTCCGGACGAAACTTCACACGCCGCCTGCATATTAGCCGATAAAACAACTCTCTTTCTTTGTTCTATATCTTACGTAAGTTTCACGACTCTATATAATAAACACATTTTACTTTTTATTTAATTATATCTATACAAAATAAACCGTGTGTAAAAAAAACATCAAATTAATTAAAATTTCATACACGAAACCGAAACTTGCCTACAAAATAATAGCCAACATTTCCAACTTTAACAATAACCTTTAATATAACCTGTCTCAAACAAATAACGCCCATAATAATATATGCTGTTAATTGATTATATTACGTAGTCAAACATTCATTGTAGGCAATGTTGGAGAAGTCATTAATCATCATTACGACATCGTAAAAACTTCTGCTAAAAATAGTTATACGGCACATTTATGCGCACGCTTGCCTGTTGGAATAATAATGTGTAATAAAATCATACAAATCGCTTCACCCTGCAGACCTTAGGGCGACGAGGAATATGTATTTTGTCGCCCCGAAAATATGAAGCGTGCGTAATAATGGTTACAGCTCATTAACCCGGGTAAACTTGGACATTTGATGTTTGACGTTTGCTTTCTTTTTTCCTCATACTGTGGAGTAATGAGCGAAACACTTCGTAAAACATAACCTGTTGTGTGATTGTGATTGGTCGACTTTTAACTGATATTTTGGCTCATGAATTCGGGGTCTATTCTAATTTAATGGATTGACTGACAAATGGCTGACAACCTGTCACTTAAGCAATATAGCCCTTCGACGAATTGCCCTGGAAAATCAACGGCAAAAACGCAAAATACGCTATAAAAACCGACACTGTCCAATCCTAGGTCAGGTGTGACTGTGCTTCATAAAATATCTATTTGTTTGCATTTAATAATAGCCACCTCAAAATAACAAGTCAACTCTCAAAATAGCAACCATTTCTTATGAATGAGCCAAACCTAATACAGTGAACCATACATAGTACATTGTGTCGTGTTCCACACCACTTCAAACAAACTACATCGATTGCCGTCGACTGCCGACCACACTCTATAAAAAACTTATCGATTCGATATCAATAGTATGCTAATGGGCAAAGCCAACGTCTATCATTTGTACAATTTCTCCTCGACTCACCTGACATGTCTCATCAATTTCAATAGGGTTGAGTTAATTTATGAATACAATGTTTGCAAGTCTTTCTTTGTATTGAAAAACGTGAATTACCGATGAAGAAGTAGGGAGTCTTTAAAAGATTATTATTGTGTTGTTATTTCTTCACGCTGACTGCCACGGGGCGGATCTCTATAAAATTTTACAACCAGTAGTCAAACCCCGAATTTTCGGTGCTCCTGGGTTTGACTGATAGGCAAACCTACGATCTTAGGCACTGCCTAATAGGCAAACCCCGGAATAGATTGTAAGTTGGGCCTTTGACTGATATACTTTTTAATTAAACCTAGGAAAAAAAGACTTTGACAGTCCAACACCGAAATTCAATATAAAGAACATTTTTTTATTTAGGTAGTCGTTGATCAAACTAAAGACCAAAAAGCTGACTATTTATAACAAATATACAAAAATACAAATGGTTCCAATTTATAATTCTAGGCAATTTAGAATTTTGAATAATAAATTCTTTATGAACTGATATTAAATGCTCATCGGTATCGCAGACATCCAATTAATGTTCATTATGACTTTAATATTTAAATTTCACCTTTACTTTTACAAGGTCTAGCATAGCATAAAAAATACTTAAATATTTTATATCCCAACATTTTCGTACAACTACAATTGTGTTTTCCATGGAAAAAATAAATAAGTATGTCGCGCACTATTGCAAAGAGTACAATAGAGTGCGATACAGCATAATATTAATTGTTCATACCATCACAGCCGTTTTGTTTGCATCAATCGAACTACAATATTGAATTATTGGATATCATAAATACAATCAAGCTCTATATTATCGATAAATAATTATACGACTCTTTGTTTAGGATAGTTTTGTATTAAATAATATGGTTAACATTATAGGCTAGCAGTAAGTTACTGTTTGACACTAAAAGAGAGAGTAATCTGATCATACACTGTTCAACATGTAAACCAGCATTGTATGGTATGCTCTGCACTCAAGAGCCTTTTAGATCTCAGACTTGTAAATTTTTTAAGCCTTTTGCCCATAGTACCTACTCGTCATATTGTTTGTTCGCAGAGTGTCCGCCGGCCGCCGATGGCATGGAACGGTTCGCCTGCCCCACGCCGGACCGGCAGGGGCGCTACCGTTGTATCGACGACCACGTGCTCTGCGACGGCTTCATCGACTGCCCCAGCGGGGAGGACGAGGACCGCCAAGCATGCATGTTCTATAAGACGGTAAGTTTCCTCACTCATTTTAGTAAAAACATCTTCCATGCTGGACTGGGAGTGATAGAAAAACATAGAACGTGCCAGCTGCATCTCCTCCCGGGAATGCTGTAAAAACCAGCTAAGGGATTCGAGGGTTTCAGTGTATTGCAATTTAGGCGATGGGCTGACAACTCATGACTATAGCAATATACATAATCATCTGTAATAACCTTCAAAACTCGTCAGATGTTGCGGAACGACCTTCGTTAGGTCGTTTTTTGCTCTGCCTACCCCATTAGGGATATAGGCGTGATTTTATTTATGTATGTAAGTATGTCTGGTTACTTATTTTCGAAAATGTTTTGATTAAAATTTCTTGTATGTTATAAATTGCGTACTAGGTCAATTGTTATAGAATAACAAAGACATGTTAAATGAATATGGTAATATGAGAATTATCACAAAGAAGATCATGCAATGACGTATCTAATATGATCAAACTACATTATTTTTCAACCAAGATATGTCAGATTATGCCGATGAAATGCAATGTCGATTTTGGCGGCACCATTTTTTTCTAATTTCAAGATACACTTTCTTAACTTTGAGTCTTTGACGTATGAAGATAACTTTGTTTATTAGTATGTCGTAAAATAAGAGAGCATGCTCTATACTCACTTCTTAAAATTCCTTATTTTAAGCGTCTTACGTCAGTTTAGAAATGCCAATGTCATTTGTTTAATATATGATGTATCTAGTCTATGTTGTGTAGGTATGTCATAATTGAGAAAATTACAGCGCCCGCTTTAAATAAGATAAGGAATGGTTCCACCAGAATTGACAGCTGACGATGTTCATTCTAAATGTGAAAATAGACGGGTTATTTTTCCTGTCGGTTCAATGTGCTACGTGCGTAGTAGGCGGCTACGACGCGTGTAGCAGGTGGCTACGACGTAGCAAACACACGTGGTGTAGGATTTCCATTTAAAA
The DNA here is from genome assembly GCA_029255725.1 of Scrobipalpa atriplicella. Lineage (NCBI taxonomy): Eukaryota > Metazoa > Arthropoda > Insecta > Lepidoptera > Gelechiidae > Scrobipalpa > Scrobipalpa atriplicella. The sequence goes on along the minus strand of JARACY010005542.1, from coordinate 11,074 downwards.
AGTTTCATGCACAAAGGGGGATTTTGCTATTTTAAGAAGTGAACAACCTCTTTATGACATAGGACATAGGTAGGTACATACTTACTATAGTACGAGTGTGCAGGTGTTAGAAAAATTACTGCGTTCCTTAAAACCACATGTTTCCCTAACAACTTTTTTAAACGAATAATTTTACCAAGCACAGTTCATATTTTGTAAATAATTAACTATACTATGCCGGACCATCTGTATTAGATGCAAATGTGGAGATATATGCTAACACAATCAAGCTTTTATCCCTTGCAGAATAGGCAGAGCACCAAGAACCTTGTACCACTTGTGATAAATTATTATTATATTTAGCCGATTTGATCCCACTGCTGGGCAAAGGCCTTCCCCGCGGTCTTCCATCCAATTACGGTGATAAATGATAATCTGTTTTTAATTCGTTGTGTTTCTTTGTTTCCAGACGAAAGCCCACCTGGACGTGCTGGCGGACGCGCTGCTCCGGTGGGCCCGGGGCCGCTAAGAGCCCGGCCTCCTCTGTCCCCACCCACTCATCGATTGTAACCCAACCCAGTGTTATAAGGACCTTAGTTTATTCGATCCAGGGCGAGTGTGCTCTCAGAGATCAGTGGAAGCTGCGAACTCCCATTCCAAAATATTCGGGCGCAACCAGTCAAGACAACTCGTAGATGCGTTGAACGTAATGAAACATATCAAGTAGTGGTGCAGCTTATGCCAAAAACTTGACCACTTAAAGTGTAGCGTAAGGATTTGAGCAGCGATCAGAACGGACAGAGTTCGATAAGTGCAGGTGCGCGACTCGGGCGACGGGCGATAGCGACAAGCGACGCGACACGCGATAAGCGACGCGATGCGCGGCACGCGGTGCAAGCGGGAGCGACCCGCGCGCAAGCCAACTGGTGCGATCTGGTTTCGTCCCTATTAACCTCTCCGCAGCTGATTTATTTTCCAAGTATTTCGTACCTTCTAGCACTTATTAAACTAAAATGTGAGACTGGTAGTCAACATTTAGACGTAGTACATATACATAAATATTTTAGAGTTATAGCTCTTCATTTGACGAAACATAAATGTTTATATCGATTTGTTATACTATTAATTCACTCTATGCATTTGACTATATGTTATGTTACGATTTTACGACATTCCTTGTTCTAATGAGGGTTGTAAAGTAAATAAGGACTCTAAGGATGTGTAAATAGATATATGATAATTTGAATTTGTTTAACGTTCGGCCTATTGGTGATGACGACGGCTGCTTCCAACATACAATTAACAAAGTTGTAAGCAGTCGCCGGATGCAAGAATTTATGATATTTGACGTACTTACCGAAAAATTGTTTTCGTCAAAGACGCTTAACGTAAAGACATTAAGTAATTATTTGATCTCAACTATTGGCAGCTATTGTATATTGTTATAAAAATAATCGATTATATTTAAAAAGTATTTTTTCATTTATATAACTAATATTGTATTAGATATATATGTATTAGTGTCACAAAGTTTATATATTCATGATATTAATTTGGAACACAAGTTAGTGTTTTGACTGAGTGTTTCAGTTATCGTGTGCCGAAGAAGTCACAAGTCTGAATTGGACCGACGCGACGCTAGTCATGGATCAGTTCCTATTGTTTATCTGCCATACTCATCATATGGACTTATTTGACTATACAATGTAACTTTTACGTCAATTAGTTTTTATTCTCTATGACATCGAGCTATTGTTATTTTAGTGTTTCGATGACATTCCTTATGTATCGGTGTGTTCGAGAATTCATTGGAGTATACGTACTCATTACGCGTTAGGCAAAACAGGTTTGAATATAAAAATATATAAAACACTTACATTGCAATAGTAGGTAATTATTCTACAATGGTGTGTTATTACGTCATTTGGCCTTCCTCAAATCACTAGCAAAATATAAAATTTGCATTAATTCTCGCATGTTAAATATTACACTCAAATCTTTATCAAATCACACTCCAAGACTTAAAAGCTTAACTCAGCTTATATTCTTCCACGTATGTTAACAAACTGAGCCTCAGCAGCCTCTGAAAAGATTCAGAGAATCTCTAGTTGACAAAAGCGAAGAGGGATTTATTCTTGAAAAAAGGTAAAAGCTGAAGGATTAAGTGGCTGCAAGTAAAATCTGCTCGAGAGAAAAGGAATCTGAAACATTCCTTTTTTACGGAGGCACATAAACACGCATTTTGATTTTGCCTGAAAATGGTACGAGGCTAAGTAAAATCTTGGCAACCAGGTCAGAAGAAGGCAGGCAGGAAGGAATGTAACCGTCACGAGCAGGTCCTGGATCCTTCAATATTACACCGGGCTTTCAGCTCATCTTCCTGCTCATAACAATGTTAAAAGTGATGTATCGGTGTAACATCAGACATGCTTCGAATTTGTGAACTAGATAGCGAAAGCATCAAATTTTGACTGTCAGATAGGAGAAAGTTTCGTAAAAAGCAAGATTCAGAAGATGATGGAAATTCCTAGTTGCCTGGGAAAACTGCTGATAAAATATCTTCTTCTTCTTCTGTCGCATAAGTTATCGGAATGAAAGAACCGATGAACCCTGGTGCCAGTTAAACCGCCTAAAAGGCCGCTAACATGGTTCGTGATATAACATCCTAAATTGAGTATAATACGTATCGCCTGTGTGGGCATAAGAGCTAGTAATGTGAAATATGAATTCGCGAGTCTCATCTGTAGAATCATCGGACAAAGGGTCAGAATTAAATTTAAAAGGAGTGCAACTATAAAACCTCTTTACAAAATAATAGTGTAGTAGGTAGCAAATATGTTGTGGGTGGGTGAAACCACTGAAGAAACATAGGTCTGATAAAATACTGAGATAAATTCTCGTATAAACGGTAACATATTTCAAAAAATATTCAATATCAGATATAATTCAGAGATTAAAAAAACATTTTTATTTACATTCATGTCTATAAATAAAATTTTGAATAAAGCTTGTTGGGGAAGGTCACACATCAAATATGTGTTAAAATATTTATTTAACGTGAGTAAAATTAAATAGTCTGTTTGCATACGTCATAGATATTCGAGGTTATATTATTACTATTATCTTTACTTATATTTTTCTCTTTTATTATTATTTTTTGTTTACATTGAAATGTTCTCCCTTTTTAGGGGGGTGTTGTTATTTTTCAATGACGCGGGTCATTGAAATATTATTATTATTATTGTAGGAGTAAATAGTAAACGTTATCAAACAAATGATTATAATCTAAAAATAAACCGTTACTATTAATTTGCTATTAGATTTTACTAAAAGTAAATGAATAAAATACTGAAATAGTATAAAAAACAAAGCAAATGTACAACAAATGCTAACTACAAACAAATCGTTGAACTTATTTCTTTTATTAAAGACACATTAAAATGTAAAATTATAGGTACTTTTACAAAATAAAAACTAAACTGAAACAAAAAAATTATTTTCAAAAACGATAAACTACAACTGTTCACATCCTTAAAATAAGTATCTAAGGATAAGTAAATAATAAGCGTAAGTAAATAATAAAAGCACACAACTTAGTAACTTAACGTCGATACACCACAAACAGTCTAGTAGATTTAGTAGAGATTTTTATCTTTTATGATATTCTACATAGATTAAAAATCAATGTCTAATACTAAAAAATAATTTAGGTAAAGATTATTGTAATGTAAGGACCTATGAGAGTAGTGGCTCTGTCAGTCAGTGTTATTTATGTAGTCGAGATTGCACCAAAATAGATTCAAAATATTTGATAATTTTGTAGCACCACATTTTTTGTATGTAGAGTATACTAGATGCATCTTATTTTGTCTATGTAATTATAGTTTTATAAATTAGCATAGAAAAAGTAAAAAAATATTTATATAATTTAAAAATAGGATTTATTATTATAGAGATGGATGTGAACAGTATAAACTTGTCGTATGATAGGTCTTAGGAGACTAGGAGGCTTATCTAAGCAAGTCTAATTTAAGTACATTGAGTTTGTGTAACATCAAAATCATGTTCCAAAATAGATAAACGTTTTTGGACACAAATAAATACCGTAGAAGCCTGTTAGAACGCGAGTTCTTGAGCCAACAGACTATGCGGTATTTATATCGAAAATACACTTAACATAAAAAAAAATACTATTAGGTCCATTATGAAACTTGCTTTGATGTATCGTTCTCACTTAGATTTATCGTACGGCTGTAAAAATATGTTTGGTAATAAATAATAATTTTATAAACTATAAAGAAGGAAATATAAAACAAACACTTAGGGGATCGAAAACATTTCGAGAAATTCCTAAAGGACAAAGTTTTGATGACATTTAAAATGCAGGAACTAAAGTTATGAACAAAAATGACCTTGCAAGTTCTGAAGGGACCATGGCTACTATGGAATTCCTTTCTGGTATAATTTTGTTATTATACAAAAAGTTATTTGGGTAAAAACTACACTTTAACCAAAACTTTAACCGAAAATCATTTGGTAAACGCACATTAAGTTACCTATTTTCGTACCACTGAATTAACTTTAGCTTTAATATTTTGACTCCATCAGCACAATAAAATGTATAATTTTTTCAAACTTAATGCGCTTAGTAAACGCGTCATTGAAAAATCCAGTGAATTCTCAACACACACGACGACGTATTGTGTTATTATTCTAGAGTAAGGTATGTTCCTCTATCTAATGTTACTCGTTTAGTTCCGTTTATGACTTCGGCATTATTATATCGTTCATACCCATACGTGGCATATAGAATATTATAATTTGAATAATGTAAATGTTTTAATAGAACAGAAGGTAATGCTTATAAAATATATTATATTAATGTAATTGCACTCAAAATTTGCCTGTTTCGTATGTGCACAGCAATTTATTGTGATATTTTAAATACTATAATAGGATAAGATACAGGATCTCAGAATAGACTATGTACCTATCATTGTGATTATTAATTTAGTTATGTAATTCGTTATACGGCCCAGTGAGTCTGTATGAAATACGGGCTGCAGCGTTCCGTGTGGGCTGCAGGCTGCGGGATTGCGACCCCATATCGGCTGGTCATTACCTGCATCTTACCCTAGTGTAAGCGTATCGATCCTAAGTCCTTTGTGTTTATCGTCTAATTAATTTGGAAACCTTTAGCAATTTTGGTCAATTTTATCGATATATGTGTACGTAGGATAAAGTCGCTATTGGTTGTCCAGTGTTAGCCCTTCATCGCACACCCTCACTATTTATATTGTATCTAGTTATTGTTACAATGTATGTAAGCACACTTTGAGCACAATTCTCTGTACTTTAATCGAGGACCTTTACATTTATAAATCGTTTCTAGCACTTTTATACTTCGCAAAGAGCTGCGATCGAATGCACATGTTTCTTTTTAGGTGAACCAGATGCTCATAAAATCTTCCGAAACAGTTCAAAATACATCCTACTAACGTAATACATATTCCTCTTCCGATTTGCAATCGTGGTGTTTACGCTCAAATGGGATACTGCTCCAACGTTATACCGTTGAAGGATATTTTTAGATGTCACCGTTGTAGTGTAGACGTTATTATTACCAACACAAATATTTTGATTTATTTAGTCATTTTATAGATATCATACATAATTTTCATAGACGTTTGTCTGCAGTCAGTTTAGATATGCTATCTCATAACAATGAAAAATTTTGTCAGCCGTTTCCCTCGATAAAACTTATGTATGATTTAAAAATGCAACTATTTTTGTAGATACATATATCTATTTGATTACCACTAGATAGAGATGGAAATATTTTCTCATAGTGTTACGTTTGCCAAAAAGACAAACTATCAAACTGGAACCGCACAAACTGGACATCTAGTCAGACTCACAACATCACGTGTATCGTCGTGTAGCTAGCGGAGGCCGGAATGCGCTCAGAGACCCCGATGTCGCCGCGTCGCGCGTCGTCGCGTGTATCGTCGCGTAGCTAACGGAGGCCGGAATGCGCTCAGAGACCCCCGGTTCCGTTGCGTCGCGCGCCTTAGCGTGTATCGTCGTCGTCGCGTAGCTAGCGGAGGCCGGAATGCGCTCAGAGACTCCCGATGCGCCCGCGTCGCGTGTTATCGCGTGTATCGTCGCGTAACTAGCGGAGGCCGGTATGCGCTCCGAGAGACCCCGATGCCACCGCGTCGCGCGTCACCGCTTGTATCATCGGCGTCGCGTAGCTAAGAGGCGTATTGCGTAGCCGGATCGGCTACGGCGCATGGACGCACGAAGGTTCCACTCAGCTGGTCAGTCCCTCCCACCCGCGCTCTCTCCGAGAATGTTCCCACTTCCGACACGGTCATGGATGAGTTGCCTTGACATTTCGCAGTACATGTGTGAGCAACTCATATGGCGATAAACTTATAACGACTACGCTATTTTGTAGGCGTAATATACTTTTGGACTATTTATTATGTATTGTTAATTACTATGTATGTTGTATTAAGATAAAAAATGGAAAAACAAAAATAAATGTTAATAAATGCCTCAGCCAGAAGACTAGTCGTGTTTTATTTTCGCACCTGTAAAATCATGATTGAACAAACATCGCCTACACATATTAGTAGCACGCCTACGGTACGGAGGCCGAACAAATAGAAACACCTTTGTAAACTAAGTAAGTACAATGTTTTATTAATGTTGTTGTAAATGCTTCCTTTCCCACGTAGGTGTGCGATTACAGGTGGCCTTTTGTAAAACGGAAATCAACAGAGTAAAATAAAAACTAAAGAAGGTTCATGTTTCTTTCTAAGTAGTAAGTATTTAAATTGTTAGTAAACAAGTTTGCCGACACGCCTGCGTGGGTGCCATCGATATTTCTGACAACCATACGAAAATCCACCTTAGCGCTGAATGCTTTTCCATAAATTAAAATATTAGGTGCCCGCTTCATTGAAATCGAATTTTCCTAACCAGTCGCATCGAAATATCAAAATTTCTATAGAAAAACGTCAAACCCCATTTATAAATAAGCGACTGGTTACAAAAATCGAGTTGTACGGGATCGTATTTTTGTTTGGAATCCTGAAACCGTAGAAACGATGGTTTTTTTTTAAATTTTAGCTTAAGTTTAGCCGGTGGCGCAAGCTTGGTTTTGTTGTGTATTGTTTGGATTATTTTTAATTGTATTTTTTTTTTTCGTCTCGGAAAACGCACTCAGTAGAAGAAAAATATGCATGATGTTTTTATGACAGATATCTTATGAAGAGCAACTTAATTGGCAATTATTATGGCTCAATTCACACCGGGACGGCAGCGGCCGGCAGCGACGCGACGAGCACTTTCAGTGTGAAACAATTTTAAACTTTATCTTCATGCTTATAAGGAGCGCGCGCGCAGGGAGCGGACAGCCGCTCGCGGCTGCGCGGCAGCTCGCGTCGTCGCGGGCGGCCGCGCGGCCTCTTCGTACTTTTCAAGCGATACTAATATTTATAAGCATGAAGATAAAGTTTAAAATTATTTCACACTGAAAGTGCTCGTCGCGTCGCTGCCGGCCGCTGCCGTCCCGGTGTGAATTAAGCCTAAAGCCACATTAAAAATAAATCCTTAATTTTAATAAATAAAATAGAAAAACTAACTAAAGAGAGGGTTTCACGGGAGAGTTTTCGAAATAAAAGGTCCTAATATTTAGTACATTCTTTATTAAAAATATTTAGTATTATTCAATATTCTCGTAGTATTTAATAATAGATCTAAATATTCAAGTTTGGCCACATCGGTAGTCAATAGTCATAGTGCACATATTGAAACTAGATGGTATCACTATTTTAAAACAATTTGGGGCAAGTGTTTCTTACGAGAGAATTAAAAAATTACAATAATATTCTAAATATTATACGAATATGTAAATGCAAAACAGGAATATAATAGTGATTTACTAAAAACATTAATTGACTGAAATAAGTAGGTATACCTACGCGTGTCACAACTTTTGTTAGGAGTCAGTTTAATTTACTAAGAAAACTTCGAGTAAGTATTTGTTTGAATCACAAAAATATAGTCTCATTTTATGAATATTAGGTAACTGTCAAATCTCATTTTATTTACCGTGGAGTCAAATAAATTGCACTATAACATAAAACAGACACGATATCCAGAATATAGAGGAACATACCTTACTCTAGAATAATAACACAATACGTCGTCGTGTGTGTTGAGAATTCACTGGATTTTTCAATGACGCGTTTACTAAGCGCATTAAGTTTGAAAAAATTATACATTTTATTGTGCTGATGGAGTCAAAATATTAAAGCTAAAGTTAATTCAGTGGTACGAAAATAGGTAACTTAATGTGCGTTTACCAAATGATTTTCGGTTAAAGTTTTGGTTAAAGTGTAGTTTTTACCCAAATAACTTTTTGTATAATAACAAAATTATACCAGAAAGGAATTCCATAGTAGCCATGGTCCCTTCAGAACTTGCAAGGTCATTTTTGTTCATAACTTTAGTTCCTGCATTTTAAATGTCATCAAAACTTTGTCCTTTAGGAATTTCTCGAAATGTTTTCGATCCCCTAAGTGTTTGTTTTATATTTCCTTCTTTATAGTTTATAAAATTATTATTTATTACCAAACATATTTTTACAGCCGTACGATAAATCTAAGTGAGAACGATACATCAAAGCAAGTTTCATAATGGACCTAATAGTATTTTTTTTTATGTTAAGTGTATTTTCGATATAAATACCGCATAGTCTGTTGGCTCAAGAACTCGCGTTCTAACAGGCTTCTACGGTATTTATTTGTGTCCAAAAACGTTTATCTATTTTGGAACATGATTTTGATGCGACTGGTTAGGAAAATTCGATTTCAATGAAGCGGGCACCTAATATTTTAATTTATGGAAAAGCATTCAGCGCTAAGGTGGATTTTCGTATGGTTGTCAGAAATATCGATGGCACCCACGCAGGCGTGTCGGCAAACTTGTTTACTAACAATTTAAATACTTACTACTTAGAAAGAAACATGAACCTTCTTTAGTTTTTATTTTACTCTGTTGATTTCCGTTTTACAAAAGGCCACCTGTAATCGCACACCTACGTGGGAAAGGAAGCATTTACAACAACATTAATAAAACATTGTACTTACTTAGTTTACAAAGGTGTTTCTATTTGTTCGGCCTCCGTACCGTAGGCGTGCTACTAATATGTGTAGGCGATGTTTGTTCAATCATGATTTTACAGGTGCGAAAATAAAACACGACTAGTCTTCTGGCTGAGGCATTTATTAACATTTATTTTTGTTTTTTCCATTTTTTATCTTAATACAACATACATAGTAATTAACAATACATAATAAATAGTCCAAAAGTATATTACGCCTACAAAATAGCGTAGTCGTTATAAGTTTATCGCCATATGAGTTGCTCACACATGTACTGCGAAATGTCAAGGCAACTCATCCATGACCGTGTCGGAAGTGGGAACATTCTCGGAGAGAGCGCGGGTGGGAGGGACTGACCAGCTGAGTGGAACCTTCGTGCGTCCATGCGCCGTAGCCGATCCGGCTACGCAATACGCCTCTTAGCTACGCGACGCCGATGATACAAGCGGTGACGCGCGACGCGGTGGCATCGGGGTCTCTCGGAGCGCATACCGGCCTCCGCTAGTTACGCGACGATACACGCGATAACACGCGACGCGGGCGCATCGGGAGTCTCTGAGCGCATTCCGGCCTCCGCTAGCTACGCGACGACGACGATACACGCTAAGGCGCGCGACGCAACGGAACCGGGGGTCTCTGAGCGCATTCCGGCCTCCGTTAGCTACGCGACGATACACGCGACGACGCGCGACGCGGCGACATCGGGGTCTCTGAGCGCATTCCGGCCTCCGCTAGCTACACGACGATACACGTGATGTTGTGAGTCTGACTAGATGTCCAGTTTGTGCGGTTCCAGTTTGATAGTTTGTCTTTTTGGCAAACGTAACACTATGAGAAAATATTTCCATCTCTATCTAGTGGTAATCAAATAGATATATGTATCTACAAAAATAGTTGCATTTTTAAATCATACATAAGTTTTATCGAGGGAAACGGCTGACAAAATTTTTCATTGTTATGAGATAGCATATCTAAACTGACTGCAGACAAACGTCTATGAAAATTATGTATGATATCTATAAAATGACTAAATAAATCAAAATATTTGTGTTGGTAATAATAACGTCTACACTACAACGGTGACATCTAAAAATATCCTTCAACGGTATAACGTTGGAGCAGTATCCCATTTGAGCGTAAACACCACGATTGCAAATCGGAAGAGGAATATGTATTACGTTAGTAGGATGTATTTTGAACTGTTTCGGAAGATTTTATGAGCATCTGGTTCACCTAAAAAGAAACATGTGCATTCGATCGCAGCTCTTTGCGAAGTATAAAAGTGCTAGAAACGATTTATAAATGTAAAGGTCCTCGATTAAAGTACAGAGAATTGTGCTCAAAGTGTGCTTACATACATTGTAACAATAACTAGATACAATATAAATAGTGAGGGTGTGCGATGAAGGGCTAACACTGGACAACCAATAGCGACTTTATCCTACGTACACATATATCGATAAAATTGACCAAAATTGCTAAAGGTTTCCAAATTAATTAGACGATAAACACAAAGGACTTAGGATCGATACGCTTACACTAGGGTAAGATGCAGGTAATGACCAGCCGATATGGGGTCGCAATCCCGCAGCCTGCAGCCCACACGGAACGCTGCAGCCCGTATTTCATACAGACTCACTGGGCCGTATAACGAATTACATAACTAAATTAATAATCACAATGATAGGTACATAGTCTATTCTGAGATCCTGTATCTTATCCTATTATAGTATTTAAAATATCACAATAAATTGCTGTGCACATACGAAACAGGCAAATTTTGAGTGCAATTACATTAATATAATATATTTTATAAGCATTACCTTCTGTTCTATTAAAACATTTACATTATTCAAATTATAATATTCTATATGCCACGTATGGGTATGAACGATATAATAATGCCGAAGTCATAAACG
>JARACY010005541.1:0-21372 GCA_029255725.1 Scrobipalpa atriplicella | reverse complement strand
ATAGAAAAAAGTGTAGGTACTTGGTATAAAGATTAAAACAAATATATCCATCTACTTTTCTACGTTTGCCTACTTCTAAATCTACTTATCTAATCATATAAATAGAAATCTTTCAAGATGTTTCAAGGTTTTGTAAAAGTCTAAATTATGATACAGATATTTTATGAGAGTAATGAAATGAATCGAGATTTCAGAATAAAATAAGAATGCAATGGGCGCTTTTCGACTAGACGGCACGGCCACGGCAACGGCGACGGCACGGTACCGTCGACGGTATCGTGGAAGATATAATGTACGTCACGGCAACGGCACGGCAGTAATTCCTACCGGTATCGTCGCCGGCCTGCCAAACTGCATGTGTTTTGTATTCGTGAACTAGTATTCGGCGGAACTGGGGCGGACGCTATCGGGACGTTGCCGGGTCGTTGCCATGCCGTCTAGTGGAAAAACAGAGCCACGGTATCGTGACGGTACCATCGCCGTGCCGTTGCCGTGCCGTCTAGTGGAAAACGCCCATTGGTACATTAATAATTTTGATTTCAAAGTACTTTATTCAGCACTTTACGATAAAACATCTGAAATTCAATTTAATCGGTAAAGTGTAGTCATTTTATGGAATAAAAAATACAAAATTTTTTGCTTAGTTTTATCAACTAGAGCGATTTACATAAGAAAAACTCGTTTTTGTTAATTCACTTTTCATTACCAATTTTAATTGTTGAGTAGGCTTTCGAAAAAGATGAGTGGTGAAGCAGGATGTTGACCTGGAGGTTATGGGGGAATTGTTTTTTACATTTCCGAATTTGCGTCATTATAATCTATATTTATACTAAAAAGGACAATAGGTGAAAAACTGAGTTTTTTGCAGGGGAGCGCCATACAGATGGAAAGACAGACTTGGCAAAATTATAAGGGTTCCTAATGGACGGAACCCTAATTTGACATCAAAGAGGGTACATCGGGTCGTCAGTGAATTCGAAAACCTACAATACAACAGACGAAGAGGAACTTTATTGAGTACAAAACATGTAAAAATAGAGTTACATATTTTCAGTATTGCAAAAAACTTTTTTTTTGTATATTTTTTTTAATTTTTAGTCCAAAACCAGGCTTCTCGGTTTCCATTTCGCAGAAATAATAACCCGTTCTTCCATTCCATTTGTCTGTTGGCGGTCACGGAAAGAGATCGTTACCGTGAACAGCCTCTTAATGGGAGTTTTAAGCACGATACTTGTGAGTTGCTGCAGAGGGCGCTGAAACTGGCTAAAAAAACGTTTCTTTGCACGGAAAAGTCTATTGACTATAATATCGTGTCTAATTTTGTCAAATCAATCTTTTTACATATCCGAAAGCTGTATTTTGCTTATCTGTAGTTAAGTTTTCAATAAAGCAGTACTAAGAAAGCCTTCTAAACTATAAATTTTACACTTAAACTTATTTGTCAAACATTGCGTGAAACGAAAACGCCAAAACAGCGTTGTACTACAATCTCAAAATTTTAGCCGCACCTAACGCCATCTAGTTCGAAACTGAGAATTTTCTTCTGAGAAATTTAAAACCCCCATTGACACGCCGGGGATAGAATAGGGTAAATGGTAAAATGAAATTGCCAGAGTGGAAAGATACGGTCTAGCACTCTAGGGCAGCAACACACCTGCGTAACATTCAGAGTCAAAGATTCCGTTCAACAAGTTGTCAATGCTTTTTGCATTGCCTATAACATAACCTGCGGAAGGGTCGGCGCTAACACCGCTTAGCGCTGCACTTAGCACTTTAAAAAATTCACTACAATACAAATATAATAAATTCACGTTACAGAAGTTAAGTACCGGTAAATCAAACATATTATGTCAAATTATAGGTAATTATTTGCAGGATAGAACTGGATCCGAAACCATTAAGCAGCAGCAGCCCGAAGAATCGATGTGGAAAAAAAGCTGTTAAGAGGGTAACAACTGCTTTATTTTATTCAATGACATCTATAAGTGCCTGGAAGACCTTCTAAAAATACAAGATTAATTTGATATCACTTGTGCATGAAGTGAAAGTTCTTTAGGCGCGTTGAGCAGTTAAATTTCAACTTCGCGTCACGTCACGGCGGAGCGTCACATCACGGCGTAGCGTCACGGCGGCGAAAAATGGCAAAGAAGTTTCACTTCTGACATGTCTGCTCGGCACACACTCTTTTTATCAAAGTGAAACTTCTTTAGGCGCGTTGAGGGGTAAAATTTCAAGGTCGCATCATGTCACGGCGGAGCGTCACGGCGGCGCAAAAACGACAAAGAAGTTTCACTTCTGACACGTGTGCTTGGCACACACGTTCTTTTTTTATTTGCGAGTCGTTTTCTCTTAAGTCTACCATCTGTTGCGGCCTTGTTAGCAGCTTACACGACACTACAAAAAATATGCACCCTGTTTTATAAATAAAACACTATACAAGCCGGAAAAAATATAAAACTAACTCGAAACACCACTATTTTATACCTACTCAAACCTTTTTTTGTGACTTGCAACCGTAAAACTACACGAAATAAGGGTAGAATGAGGTAAAATGAAACAAATGTGAGTGCAAATAGTCTAATTATTGTTGTGGTGTAATTTACCGCTGAAAACGTGCCACGAATTGGAATCATGACGTCATGGAAAATTAATCAATCGATTCGCTACTTTTTAGGATTACGCAGTCGACTAGCCATCAGGCAAGTACCTACATAATAATGAGTTTAAAACTCTCTGAATCTTGTTATTAAATTAAATTGAGTGATTAACCCATACAGCTCATCTTTGGAACTAAGTTACTTATAATGTGACTGTTATTTGAATTGATTTGCCTGTGCTTGCAAGCTTATGTGTCTGATATTTGCATTCGAAAACTCCGTATTTAGTTAATACAAAATAGCAGAAAAATGTATCTTTTAATAAATAAATAAAATAAACAATATTAAATTGTTTGCTTCGTAGATATCAATGCCAACGATGTTAGATAGGATACCCGAGTGTGCTTATTGCTTTTTTACGTGTATGTATTCATCACGAGCTAGTATGGAGAACAATAACTCATAACTACATTCGCATGCCGCTGCAGTGGCATGAGATATGAAAGCAATATTAATGACATATTAAAAATCATGTGTTTAGTAGGTATAGAACAAATTGGTACCGCAAATAGTTATACCAATTAAAATGTTCTAAAGTATGGTTTTCTATTGGTTTACATTATCCAATATGCCTTATTAATTAAAATATTCGTGAATAGTAAACAAAGAAACATATTTTCTACTTGTGAGTAGTAGGTACTATTTCAGTACACTACAAACGTAATAAGTAATAACACCCTCGTTTGCTCCGTATTACCCATATTACCTCACTCACCTGCCATCATAAACACTAAAGTATCTGTCAGATACTTGCCTACATTATACAGGCACGTATAGGCACGTAGGTATTAAATATCATCCCTTGCTGGTAAGAACTATTAAACTTAATACAGAAATTCAGCAGTGCGGAACAAAGAAAGGATTATGTACCTTAATGTTGACAAAAACTACAACTGCGTGTGTTTTAATAGACATGGTTGCGACAGTAGTAATACTTACCTATTTTTGCGGTTAACTTGTATAAATTTGACTACAGTATTAAAATAATTCCGCGCTGTTTACTCAAACCTCAATTAGATGCACACGCAATTAAAAATACTTAAAACTTCACTTGTGTAGAGTCCCGTTTTTACCCTTTGGGTACGGAACCCTAAAAAAAGAAAATAATTATTGCAGTTAGGTAGGCATATTTTAAATGAAATCAACTTGATCAGTAATTATTAAAACAACGCAAATTATATTGAAAATCAAACAGATCAGAGCATATTATTTTAAATATTGAACACAAATACCTTTAAATAACCAATTTGAATTATTCGAGCCAGGACTTTAAAGGCTGTTACAAATACAATGCGCAGGAAATTTGGAATCGTGAATAATTTCTAATGAGGCCCATTGTAGCGGGAATTTGAATGAACGAATGAAGATTTTGAGTACGGTTCCACCACTCCGTGCGACAAAGGGGCAAGATCGTCGCCTTCCGGAATTTATGACCGAATTTAGGATCTCTATCTTGAATGGAGGATGGGTAACTACCTCTTCCCGAAACCTCTTTAACAGAATTTTCATATTACTTGAGAAATTTACATCTGAAATTATGTGAACGATCGCAACTTAAGCGACCACAAAAGGTCACCTAACTTTCAGTGGTGTACTCCTAGTCTTAAGATCATTCATTGTACTGGTAGAAACCTTTTAGTTTGTTTGTATTTGTTCCTGAAATGTTGTTCCCTTTTCTTGGCTAAATATCCATCACTAATGAAAGCTCATCCTTTAGTACTTGTCAAGGAACGGCCATCATAATCTGGATAATATAAACGATGTCAATAAGTCGGCACTATCATCTCCATGCCTTGAATTTATGACTGGAGTCTGTAGATGCATACTAATTATTCAATCTGTGCAATAAAACCCTTCATGTATGAATAGTACGATACACAGCAGAAGGTTTTGAAGAATTATGTGTGGAAATATTCTTTTGTGATGAGAATCTTAGTAGGTAGCTATATCGACACCTATTTATATACTTTTCCATAGATATCGTAATTTGTCAGTCGGAAGACTTGTCTGAATCATCGAAAGTACCTATATCAAATTCCACGAATGTGTAAGGTAGGTAGGTTAGGTACCTATATTATTTACAAAAGGAATCTCGCCTTAGATCTAGGAATGACACTTTATTCTTACTTGTTCATAATATTTATTCATTTAATTTTTACTTCCTAACTGAGGATCTGCAATTTTCATAAAAAGAATTGTTTCCAAAAATAAATTTCGATAAATTATTCTATTAAAGTTAATAATAAATTAATTGTTATTGTGATTTTTTGTTTTCTAGGTTTTATAAATCATACTTTAAAATATGTAAAAAAATATATATCTGCCTCTACCGCATACATGTCCAAAAATGGTAATCAGAAGTATGGCACTGTGACATCAACTTTTGGGTCTGTTTAATTAAAAATTCGTGCATCGTGGGTGGCAACAGAACAGGCTTTCACTTTCAGTAACTGGAAATTAAAAACTTGATTAATACTGGACTAGGGCGAGGTTAAAAAAAAACATAATTTCTGAAGGAAATTGGGTTTTCTACTACAAACAACTCAATTTACACTAAATAAAGATTGTTTGTGTATTGGTTATCGAAAGGTGTTCGTCTTATGCTTTTAATTTAATGAAAATTAACAAGATGTTTTAATTGATTTTTTGTTTACGAAGGTTGTTTTCCTTTATATCTTAATTTAGTTTGTAAACTTTTTGAAAAGCGTTTTCAGCTAAAAGAAACAAAATCAATTGGTAGGTACAGGCAAAAATATTCAATGTACGTACAGACACGACCCCTCTAGAGATTTATTATAATGTACCTACGCATAAATGGAGAGATTTACGACGATCCATCAGGCTATTTGAGTTCCATTATATAAATATGGACATGAAGAGACCAATCTGATTGACCTAGGTCAGGTCAGAATTTATACTGGGTCTGCTTTGCCTTTATTGTCTGTAATCGTGGTCTACAGAAAATCGGGATATTATTATAAATTCCAGCTACACCAAAACTTTTGTAATGAACTTAACACGGCACGCGCACTGATTCTCAAACTTGGCTCGTTCCTTGCAATTACCGAACTAATTAATGCAATTTTAAGTTATGATGTAATTTTGAAAAGTGGGACCCAAATTCGTAGGTGACATAATTGGGAACTTATTCTTAAATATCCATTCATTTTATAATGAGGAATGTGAAAAGGTACGCAAATCAGCTTGAAAGTACTGTCACACTGTGGGTATAAATACATACACTAGTTTTTGTTTCATTCAAAAATCTTCAGTTGATTCAGTTGATTTTAAAACAATTTGAATTTCGTCTAAATTTCGCGGCCCGCAACTGTGCTGCTGCCGTAGTATGGCCTTATTTGCTAAGAAACAGTAGCCGACGAGCGTGACGTCAGACGACCCGCGCGCAGTACAAACGAGGAGTGGACCAGCAGGTCACCGGGTGGGCGGGCGGACCATGCGCTCATATTAAAATTCTGTATCTCGGTAACTAATTGATTAATCTTTCACATTTTTTTTTATTTTTAACATACAATAATGATAAGCTAGAAATCTAAAAAGATGGAATCTGTACCATTCCCGGAAGCGATACAATCTATTAGTAAATTATTTTGCTTCCAAATTATTTCAAAATGTTTTCTTCGACTTAGCGGTAATAATTGAAAATGTACCTAAACAAAATTGTAGCTACTCATCAAGCACAAGAAAGGAACATAAATCGAGTTTAAAAGTGAAATAGGACGTGAGTTACAAAATATTGCTTTGATCAAACTTCGAGCGAAACTTCTGAACCCAAAAGTTACGAGATAAACATTCGATTTACTGAAAAAGGTACAAAAAGGTAACTTTTTTCGCCGGTGCCTCGAATCACTTCAAAAATACTTAAGTCCAAAAACTAAGTTACAGCAACCGGAAACTCTGTTCAACTTGTGTTAAGGAGAAAAAACTAAATTTTCTACGTATAGTAAGTACATCAACGTACAAGTATCTACACAGGATTTTCATTAAATCAATCCATTCATTGTTGGACGATGCAAAGTCACTTTTCTATGACGTATAACAAAACATTATCTTGAAAATGGTTCACAATCCCTAACCCCAGTGAATTTGTTGTATATTAAACATTTTCATACGCATGACATGACTCTTGTTTCTGCGTTTTTGGCAGAAATTTTGATAATAACTGCGGGGTAGTATTTGGTCCTCAATTCATTACTTCTAAATAATCATTAGCTCCTAGTTCTATGGATGTAGTAGTATAAGTTTTGAAAAAAGTCTATATTTTGCGAGTCATGTCATGATTTTTTAACGAATAGAGGCGCCGCGCCACCGCTAAGTATAAAGGCTCTTAGCTTCAGATTAGAAAATGTCAATATTACTGAAGACTTGGCTACACTGCCTTATCAAAAGAAAATTGAAGATTTGGCTAAATGCCTTAATGATAACATACTGAAGACTTGGCTTATGCCTTAAAAATTAACATTCAAGATGATGAGAAAAATCTGACGAGGCTGTATGGCTTTGTTAATGGATGAATGAAAAAAAAAAATTGCTAACTCTCTCATTTTGTCAAAATTGAGAAAATGACAGCGCTATCTTAAAATTAGTTAAGGAATGGTGCCGCCAGAATCGAGAGCATTATCTGCCTAATACGAAGTGTCTCACGTCGTTTTTCTAAGCGTCGTTCGTAATGTAATGGAAATGGCGTGTGAAATTAGATTCTTGTTTATCGGGTTCCTACACGAAACCTTTTCAGAACGTAGAAGACAAAAGACTTGAACGTACCTACCGTAAAGTATTTCTAAAGGTTAAGCATAGAATATACATTAGGAAAGTAAAACTTGAAAGTGGTCTGAGCCCTCGATCCGGAGGTCGTAGGTTCTATCCTTGCGGCGGCACAAAGTTGGTATTTTTCAATTCATCACTTTGGATTTCCACAGTTTTTGTTACGACAATACAGGTTGAATCACCTGAAAAAACATTCCGTGCTTAAGTCGAAAACCAACTCGATAAGTAAAGAAGAAATTAGGTAAACTAAACTATAACTTTTTGGATAGAATAGGAATAAGACCCAAAATCGTTTTCCTCTCTGTTCCTAAATTGACTAGAATGCAACTAGAGCAATGTGAATGTTGCCACTGAACTACTATTATACTAGGGTATAAATGTAGCTTGATAAATAACCCTAAACATGTCATAAACAGGAGTTGTGTTGAGCTGCTCTCGACTGCGCAGTCTTTGTGGATACATTAATTGTGGCACTGTTTTAGAGTTAAGTGACCTACATAAGGAAAACTTGTTTGCTATTATGAATCTTTAGAATTTTATTCAATGTGTTTTAAATAATTTGTTAATTGTTCTATAAACTAACTTTTGTTTGACCACAACACGAGTTTTTTATGACAATAAAACATTAATAAATTATTTTGTTGAGGTCAAAACTCTACGGTTTAAAACTTCATAATGATAAATTAAATTATTTTCAGTTTACTAATTACTAACAAAAATACAGATATTTTCTCTAATGAGGCATAAAACGCATACCTTCTCTACAACCCGTCTCCATACGTATGAAAGTTAAATAAATTACAAAACCTCTCTTGTTTAGCAAACGTAATGAGGAATGTAGTTATGTTAAACATGTGGGTATACCTACTTAATTTTTTACAGAGCGTAGTAAAATTAATGAAAACATAATATAAATTTAGATCTCTCTCAGCTCTCCCCATCTGCGATCAAATATTTTCGAGGCAGTCTACAGGAACGCCGTAAATTATAATGTTATGATAACATTTTGCTTTCATGATTAATCCGCCATCGAATTCTTAGAGAGTTATTCCTTTACTGCTCTATATTTCTTGGAAAAAAAATTAAGAACTTCGATCATGGTTACGATTATCGTAATTCTAGTGGACGTTGGAGCGGATTTTGAGATAAAGCCCATAATAATGAACAATTTTTCATGTAAAGGATAGTTATACTTAGCCAATTTATTTATTTGTCGTTTGGTTTATCCTATCGAGTTAATTTTGTCTAGGTATACTTAGGCGCATGGCATACAGGCAGAGTTAAAGCGGCGTCAGATTTTCTATAGAAATTTACATTAGCATAGCGCACCTTAAAATCTGCAGTTGTCGCTGAGATGTAAATAAATATCTATAGAAATCTGTCAAAAGTGACAGTGTCGCCGTCTGTCTCGCTGCAGCCTTGACTCTTCCTGTAGGTATGCCATGCACTTTTGCAGATTCTTAGGAACCTAGTACTCACTAATAATTTTTTCTTTGAGGGAGGAAAAGTGAGAGGCTTTTGCCTAGCAGTAGGATGACGTAGGCTAGATAAGATAAGAGGAAAAGACCATTTCTTTTGACTATAGTAATCACTAAACAGTGTTTCAACTGCAAGTGATAAATTACGTTTATAAAATTAATTTCTATCAAAGATCTATGACCTATGCTACGATACTTAAATTGTTACTTACCTAAATACCCATAAAATGTTCCTAAGTCAAACTAATCTATTTGGCCAATGGTAATCAGCCACGTTAACAAGTTTATTATCACGACATGGGCATTATAAGATCAGTATTTATTGCCTTGCCACTAATAAGAAGATTAATATTATGCCATTAAATGAAATATTGTATATTGGAAATAGGTAGGTATGTATTACAATATTCAATATTTCATATAATGGCATGTAATACCTAGTCGTTAATCTCAAAACGGGAAATTGAATAAACTCCCAATTCGATTATTGATATTTTGATGATTTAATGGTATTGAAATCTTATCGTGCTGGTCTTGGAGAAAAAATACAGTGTAGCACATAAGTAAATACAGTGTTGGAATTTAAAATGCACCATAATTTTCCCGGTACAACATTATGACAATCACAAACAAAATTATGTATAAAACGATTATATAAACATGGATTGTTATTGGTTTCCTTTCCCTCCATAATTGGACGCATGTTTCTGCGGTAAACGTTGTTTGGGTAATATCAAAAACATGCACTTGTTTAAAATATATCAAAATATTTTTGACATTTCGTCGATATTTCATCGTGTAAGTTGTATTCCAATATAATTTACACTGTTTATTCACATTAGGTAAGTACAAAACGATTCATTATGATTTTCAATTAAGTACGTGAATGGATATCTGTCTGTATCTGTGATCTTATTAAATGCTAATGTACGTTGAAGTCAGTTTCAATAGAAGTGACGCTGCTAATGTGTTTGAGAGCCGTAGATTTAAATAAGTTTGAATTTAATTTAAAGAAATGCGTGTCCTTAAAAAAATGTTCAGAGCCACAAAAAAGCTCATATAACTAAAAGGTTTCCGGGGTTTTTCAGAATAAAGTGTACTATTATACTTAAAAGCAACATCAAAATTTTACAGCTTGACATTAGTAGGTACCATTTGGCCGAGTTATTTTTTTTATTCCTATGTTCATACTTTTTCTGCTATCTTTACGGTTAAATAGATTTTCCATGAGAAATCAATTACATAATTTTTAAACAATCTTATAAATTACTTTCAGAATTAGCATTAATTTAAGCGTAAAATTTTAAACAAATTACACTTCCTCTCATTTAAAAATCTGGAATTACTTAATGAAATGGTTAGCAAATTCTCATTGCTCGACTTAATTAAAGATGTAATGAAACAAAGTCTTGGCTGAGTCTAAATAGTAATTAGCTATGAATTCATAATTAATTTCTTTTGGAAGTTTCATTTCTAAATAACATAGCCTGGGTAATTACAACATTTAATCATTCATTATGCGTCATACGGAACACCGGAACTGACGCCATATTGCACGTTTTAGCGCCAAAATTGAAACGACCAAATAGCTTTTTGCGCTTTTGGCGACTCAAAGGGTGATTGGTCAATTGGAAATGACGTTGATTGAGTGTTCCAATTTCCCAATAAGGTAAGTGCTTATCTTCACCCAAAGTAAATATTTGCAATCATTTTTGTGGAATTTCCAATAGGATTGTGTGAACCCTATGCAAACAGTTTCAGTAAAAGGTAATGACAATGTTTAATAGAGGCACAATAGAGGTCTGAGACCCAAAACCCCCAAACTAATGTATATTGGCATTGTTGGATCGTTTTCGATTGAGGGCCCTAATAAAGCTTTCCAATATGTACCCTATCTTCATTCAAATTTAAGTCAACGCAACCTACGCAAATGTGGGCAGGGGTGGTGTGAGAAACTATTATTTTATTTGGTAGTGAAATTTATATATTGTGCCTATACCTAATGTTCAACAAATTTAATTTTTAGGTAACTATAAAGTTTAAAACAAATCCAAAGTAAGTGAAAATCTCCTTTAAACACATCTTCTTTTATCGAGCCGATAAGCGAAATGGAATCCTTTTTCTTAACATACAAAACAGGATTCGGCCTGCAATGTTCTAACCAAACTGGGGAAAGATATAAATTGACAATTAACTTCTTCGTGTTTTTGCTATGGAAATCCAACCCACGGTCTCCGGATCGCGAGCCCAAGGTTCAGAGTCAGACTACCTACCTATGTCATCAAGGAAGCAGTAATTTGAATATAAAATACAGAATTCTTAGAAAGTTAAAACACTTATTGTGCGTAGTCAGCTGAGGTAAACTACTTACCTATTCTTTAAAACAAACTTGAATTGGTCAAACTCAAACAAATCATTAGATCCACTATTTGTTCTAGTCTCAAACGAACGCAAACAGGTTTTTAATAAAACTCCGTTATTTATGAACGAGGATGAGGGTACCTTTTAAATTACTAGAATTACATAAAGTGGACCCAAAAGGACCTTTAATCAATAAGTGTCTTCAAGACGAACTGGGCTAATAGGGATTTTTACGAAGAAAAAACTCCCAAAACGGAAGTGGCACGATGTTTTATATCAGGGTTAGGAAAAAACCTGTAAAGCCGTGGATTTTGAGGCATGATCATTTATCTTATCCTACTAATATTATACCTATAGATCCGCAAGATTGGATTTTTGAATGTTAGGATATTTTTTACTCAATCACGCTTCAACCACTAGACGAATCGGGATGAAAATTGGCATACGTCATATAGTCGAAGGCTACTTTTTACCGCGGTAAAACACGGGTAAAACTCTTAATAAGGCTCGTATAAAAGATATAATATGGTTGATATACGATTTGCTTAAATAGCTTTGCACATAAAGCCTTGCTATTATACGTTTGTTATTTATTGCATCTTTGTGCTACTTGGGATATCACCATGTCGTGCTAAGAATCGAATACCTGAGTTATATAAAATGGATTATAATTTTTCCACAGTAATACCTATAATCCCCCGTGTGGTGCCGGGTTAGAATAGCCATCACCCCAGAACTTCCTGTGGGTGTCGTAAAAGGCGACTAAGGGATAAATTCAGGGAATGGGCAGCAGCGTTCCCTGTTAATGGAAAACTTCTACTGCGCTCACCAACCCGCCTGCCAAGCGTGGTGAGTATGGCATATACCCCCAATTTTGGGGAGGCCCTTGTCCAGCAGTGGACTGTTGTGGCTGATAATGATGATGAATTCCTATAATAATCTTTAAAGTCTGATCACATCAAATAACTAATACTTTTTCAATTCTCCTATTCAAATACATACAATTAAAACATGAAGAGCGGCATTCCAAGTCGTCGCTCTGTGGGTTTGGCTGCTAACAATCGGCATACTAACTTGTTTGACAATTTGCTTAATTGGTAGGATACGGTGTCAGTAAGTAAACAGCTATTAACGTGAACACAGGTATGACTAATCCTTACGGAAATAGGCATTACAACTATCCATGTAGCAAATGGGCAGGTAATACCGTGCGGTATATAATGTAGGCGCAATTATAAGTATGGAATACCATACATGGGATTCCACCCAGCAAATGGTTGTTTTTAAGAGCTTGTTTCTCCTAAACGAATCAATGGAAAATTCCAATAAAATATACATCTAAGAAATTAGTGCATGGCCTGCAATTGCAACATTTAAAAATATTATAGTAGTTTATAAATGAGTATGCTAAAAAAAACTGAAAGTAAAGCTGTTTTTACCAGTAAATTTGATATTCCTTCTAAACTATTAGCAGCGCTTTCACGGTTCCTTCGGAAAATTATCCGCATTATGATTATCTACAATTGCAACATAGCTTTTTTAAATCCGATGCATAGTTTTTATGGAATTAGCTTTTTTGTGCGTTTTTCGCACATTTTTGACGCGGTCACGGACATAACCGCCACGCCGTAGTGCACGCTGATTTGAACGATATTCTAAGGCATTACAGGCGATGGTTGCATATCTTGAAATCAACCTCCTCAACTGCCGTGGGGTTACGCCTTAAATTTGACTACCTACTTGTAAAAAATTGACTCAAACTCATTTGATTAAAAGTCAAATCAAATTGTTGTCATACGTATAAATCCAAAGTTGAAAAAAAAAACTAAAATCGTGAAACTCTGATTTAGTATGCCAAAAATTATTTCCTATTTATGAACATGGTACCTTACCTACTTATAGCCTACTCAAAAGTATATTGAACTTAGGAAAAAAATAATGAATTCAGTTATAATTATGTCAGCTGATAGACGTTCTCTTAAAGGTTAATTGGTAAAAAATACCGCTCATTCTTTTGTTCTCTTAAATAAAAATGATATAAGTATCAATCACATGAAAAGAGATATTTTTAAACATTATATCTTTGATCATATTTTAATTCAGCCTATATTGAGTAAGATACTTAGAGAGGAATTCTATGATAGGTATTGTTTATATTATCATAGGAATCTATAATAGAATGAAAAACTTTGTTTAATTTCGATAGAGAAATTATTCGAATTAAAATAGATAAATTACATTTTTTTTTTTTTCAATTCGTCCCATTTTGTGATTGAGACAGGCTAAAGCTTTTCGCCATACCGCCGCCTATTCATACGTTCAAATATTTCTGTCGTAGTCATTTAAAATGAACTTCTTTCGTATTAGTCAAATCATTGAAATAATTTCTGTCGGCCAGAAAACGAATCATGGAGTGGTAGGTAGATTTTTTTGTGGTGTCGATTTGGTCAGAAATGTCAAAATAGTTGTCATCCGATAGAAGTCCATAGGACATAGCCATGAATTCAAGTGCTGAGCAAGCGAATTAAGAAAAACTCACGCATAGTTTTTTTTTTTTTTTCACTCCCTAAAAAGAAGAAAAAAGCGTCCTCAGTAGCGTCGAAAGTTTGTCATTGATCTGTGATCATATATGTGTCACCGTAATATTCCATATACCGTTTGATCAAATTTCTCTTAGGAAATTTATAACCTAACCTAACCTAACCTACCGAAAGTTTATAAACTGACGAGTAAGTTGTTAAACCAACGGTTGTTACAATTTTACGCTGACATATGCAATGTGTGAAACTGATGCGACGAGTCTACGTTGTTTCGGCATCCTGCAACAGAATACATGATGTGACATTCAACGTCATAATTCATGCATGTTGAATGGAACGTTAGCTGAAACATGAAAATCAATCCATAGATCTGACATTGCAATCTCAAAAAATCTTTAGATAAAAAAATATGACGCCCACTAATAAATAAATAAGCATCAGTCTTTACGTATAATCCGATTTTTATTGACATTTTTAACCGTCTTAATGAATATATTTTTACATAGAAAGTCTCCTGGGACAGAGAGCGTATACGTAGTAAAAAAGCAAAACAATCTAAAATCACTGTCATATGAATTTGATGCGCTTGTTATTGCTAGTATTAGTAAAAGTACATCAATGTCTTAAAATATTAATTTAGTTTGTGTTACCTTTTCTAAACATTTAGATAGTATCTTTTAAGAAGAAACATTATCGTCATCTGTTACCAAGATAAAAATAATTGGGTTTTCTTGCTACATAGATTTTTGTATTTTTAAACTGGCAACCGCGCTCTACTTTAACCATAATTTCATCAAGCAATTTACTTTTCACAATACCTACCTCTCAGAACGAAAAATGAAATAATTTTATTCTAGAACACAATAGAACATAACAAGATAGTGGTCTAGACTGCAAGACGCGCCATTTCATCTGCAATGTTTGGAACCAGATGTCGAGAGGGATTTTCTGCTGAAAATATGATGTGACATTTGCTGCATCATATTGGTTGGAATGTCATGTTATATTACATACTTGAGAGCTCTAACACAGCCCTTTCTGCTGAGCAGCTTGCGACAGCGCAAGAAGAAAAATTTATTTGAAGAACTAGGATCGTATTTTTTATACTCTCTGGCTTGTAGAGACTTTCATGCATGTCGTGTGTTTTTTTAGCTTTTCTGAAAAAGTAAATCTTTTAATTTATGTCGTCTTGTCGGCCTTATATTTATTTCTAAATAAATACGTCAGAATACATGTTCAAAATCTTTTTCGACAATCAAAAATAAATTTGACATAATATACAACAACATAACCAGCATACGAAGAGTTAAAAGCAGTTCCGATCCAGATAAATCTTACAAAGTTCCTTTATTTAAATCGTTTATTTTCGGATCACGTTCGGGAACGATGTAGCTTGAATCGCAATTTTTCAATCAATGTCGTATAGCGCTACCTTTCTGAATACCCTGTCATGTCAATCACATAGACAATGGATATATGCAAATGAAAAATGTAGTTATGCAGTGAGCAAAATTAGACCACTACCCGTTTAATAATAATAGTATTTTAGCAATAATGTTAGTAAGTATTGTAACTTGTAAGAAACTTGAGTCATTTTTAAGGCTCGACTCACTCTGCTGCTCAATACACTAGAGTGCTCGAGTCTATTGTGCGCTCGAGTCTGAGCAGTGGTTGTGTTGTCGTGTAATTGAAAGTATTTCTCCTACATATTTTTTTAAACAGTATAATATGAAATGTTGAATATTATCAGAGAGGTCAAAAAAGTTTATGTAGTTTATTTAGATAGAAACTTCAACTAATTCAAAGTCTGAGCAGAGAAACTCGTGGGCAATAGTGTAACCCGGCTTGTAGTACTTGAGACTTTATTGAGTGAACGACACTCGAGCTAGCTTTACGACTTGAATTAGGTTAACGACTTATGTTAGATTTACGGATCAAGTTTTCTTTACACTCAAGTCGTGTTCCGAAAACGTTTGCTTAATTTGACTCTGGACACATGAATTTCTTAGCCAAAGAACCCTGCAGAATTAAGTCGAATTTACAAATTCCAACTCCCTGACTTGAGATTTTTTACAACACTTTATATACGCCCCCTCTCATGCGTATTGTTTAAGAAGAATATAGATAAATATATCCAAGGAATGTGAAAGGCGTTCTCGTGGTTAATCCAATTTATTTGTTATATTTTAAAAAGCCCAATTTTAAAATATGACAATGACAACTAAATAAGTCCTGCTTCAAAGAACCAAATTTTGATTTTCATACCTATTTAGATAAACGCTAGTTGGGAAATGTTGTACAGTTTCATTTAGGTACACAATCAACTCCTGACGACTTCAAAGCGAATAAATATTTATATTCTTTGATACTTATATCGTATTCGAGTCTATAGGCGTTCACATTGAATCATTAGATTGGTCTACATCTCCAAAGGTGTCATTATTCTATTGGGTCCAGAATACGATCAGGGCTAGTGTTGTCCATCGATAATACCATATCGATATGCTGAACTATTTCGTATCGATGTTTTCAAGCGTTTATTCTTGAGAATAATATACATTAATTATAATATATTTATTTATGTTTTTCTCAGATTTCCTAAATCAATATGAAAATATTATTTCGATTCGATAAAAATTTTATTAATACTTACACTCGTTAATATCAATACCTACCTATAGCCAACATGAGTATGATTATAGTATCGATAAATACTTATTTGATAAAATAATTATAGGTATAGACATTATTTTGTTACTAGTAGTTACTGTCATATGGCATAGCCCAGAACATTTATGCTAACATAAGATTTCGGAATTAAGTATTTCTCACACAACACATAAGCTGAAATCTATTTTTGTAGTCTTTTATAAGTGTATTATTATTATAGTCCTAAATTAGTAATCTAGGTCCTATAATATAGGTTTGCTTTGTTTGTGGGGCTAATACTGCGTGGTTGCACCAGAAATGTATTAAGTTCTTGTCAAAACAATTTTACAGTCTTCATCGGTTTTCATTTATAAAAAGTCAAACTAGTAAAGTTATCGATAGTTTTGCATCACGTCACGACTCTGGGATAGCATAGTCCGTCTCGTAACCAAATAACCTTGGTTTACGAATGATCACTGACAGCACGATGGACACAGCTATCTTTCAATGGAATTTGACAGTCGAGACCAACGTGTTTTGCTAGGCTAGTAAATTGCCTTTTCTTTGCTTTTCACCAGAATGAACTTCTGCGGCATGAAAAATTACGAAACAGCAAATCATAAATTGGTCACAAACACGTGTTTGCTGTTTGGAAATTAAAATATCTTTTAAACTGTACCGAAAAAGGAGGCACATCGACCTATTATAATCGGGTCATATGTGGACTCGAAAAACAACTCAACAAAAATAAGATAAAATACAAATTATGGTGAAGTCCGGAGTCAGTCTCTCTGAATTGTAAACTGAGCCCTGAGAGTGAGCAAATTCTTATAAGAGTCTGTTGCACTTTTGTCGTGACTACGTCCACACTACGTCTAATTTTTTCGAGTGAACTAAGAATGAGTCACGTTCTACCACCTCATTCGTTCGGTTGGCAAAATAGCTGGCCGTTCTTATCATTTGCACGGGATAATTCGCTCTATTTTCGAAACAATACGGGTCAAAGTTGACTATGGTCACCGCGTCTCCACAGTGGAGTCGTCAGCATACAACGGGATGTTTTCGCCTGGCGCTACAGTGGAGACACCAGCATACAAGAGGTTAAAGGATCGGATGTGTTCTTCATAGGCTTAGGTAGTGTCGATATACAAAGGCATTTCAAATTGGAATTCTGGGAATAAATTGATAGGTATTTAATATTCCACGTTATGTGTTAACACGTATTGTATTTCAAAGAGACATTTCAAGTAACTTTAGTAAGGTAATATACCTACTATAATAATTATTACTGTTAGCAGCAGACTGTGTTAGGGTTTAGTTTAGGGTTATAAATTTACACGATAATTTGCAATTCATTATCTACAGAACAGAGATTATAGTAGTGTGTAATTAAATTATAAACAGAAAATAAGACTTTTTTTTCTTGATCAGGTCTTATGACAATACTTTCGATTCTGGCGGTATAACATTATTTTACGATAAGTAGATATAGCAAATATGACATAGACATTCCTGAACTGTCATATATGTTTAGTTGCTATCTCGTTCATATGTCAGAGTTGAGAAAGTGACAGCGCTATCCTAAAATTAGTAGGTAATGAAATGGTGCCGCCAGAATCGACAGCATTATCTAGCTTTTAATTTTTTTTTATGCTTCTATGATTTTGGTCACAACTGTTTAAAAAATGAAAATCCCTGTTTCTTAACCGACATCAAAACAAAAAGGAGGAGGTTCTCAATTCGTCTGTATGTTTTTGTTGCTTTTCCCTGCCAAAATACAATAATAAATTACGGAAATTTATAGTTTAACTTTGTTCATTACTCGGAATTTATAATACGCTTTTATCCTGCCGCCGGGCTATGAAACAAAGCCGTAATGTATTATGATTGGATTAAAAAAGTAACTTTGTGTCTTTTTTATATGAACGGGTTGGTCTTTAAACACGGTAGTAAACTATGAAAGTTCAGATATTTGCGCAAAAGTTTCCGAAAGGAAACAGAAATAACTATCTGTACCAAAAGTAGGTATTATCTATCAATTATATGCCAAAAGTAAATAAGGAATTCATTATCTATTACTATCGACTATCGAAAACTGACTCGCAACGATTTACTTACCTCTGATGTACCTACATTATTAAATAATGTACCCTTACGGCATTAAATTATGATTTTCAATACATAGAGTGTTGAAAATAGGAACAATATCCTATTTGGCACATGATTTTTTAATTTGAAGTACTTTTAACTTTTTTTAAATTTAAATTCCAAACTTTAGATCGTAACACGGATAAAAAATACCAAATTACATTTTCAAATCAGTTTAACTTTCCATATTCAAAGTTTTAGATATTCTCCCAACTTTATCCCCAGGAATCTAGTTTTGATCTGACTATAACTGAGATGAAATCTAGTTCAAGTAACAACGTAGTTGAATTTTGACATAAAATTTTCTTACCTATGAAATGAACATCAAAACAACAACACACAAAACTTATAATATAAATGGGTAGGTACAGGGTGACCCATACATTTTTTTATTTTACATGGGCACAAAATCACTATGACTAAAATGGTCACCTGTCATTGTCTATCCTGAGAGAACAACAAGGGAACGCAACAATTTTGGTTAAAATTTAATTATGTCATACTCTCCACGAATCAATAGTCAATATCTGAACAAAATATAGGACTGACTAGATTAGCGAGCATCTTGTGTTGGAGCATTTTACGAGAGTATTCGGTTGTATGAAACTTTGCTTTTAAAAAATCCATAATGTAATAATGATATCACATAATATTTTTTTCATGTTTTGATCCAATCTACAACACTATTCAAATGCCCCTGTCTTGTTGAAAAGTAACAGCTGCTCCTGGAATCCCATGTCCATTCAGACGACACAGAAGCCGTGTAAATGTAAATGGTGCCTTGTAGTTGAATAATGTTACCAGAATGGAACGTTCGATGGTTCAAGTACAAATTCTTTTCAGTAGGTTCCAACAGAAATTCAGAGTTCATCGTATCGACCAAAACCATCCAGGGTGTTATAAAGTACTGCGATCCTTTAAACTACATGTTCTAATGATACCAAACAACTTTCCCAAAGCACAAAAATTTTTACTCGAAAAAACTTTGCCTTCTCGGTACAAAGATGTTCTCCTTTAACTGCAATGTTGCATGGACAAGACAATTTTTTTTTATTACGTGCTAAAATTTTTATGCTTTGGGAAAATTGTTAGTAGAACAATAGTTGTTTAAAGGAACGCAGTAAGTACTTTTTTTACGCCCTGTAATTCCTTGGTGATGATGGTCGAGATGTTATCAGGTTTAAATATAACGAAAATTGCGAAAATCTCTGATTTCAAAATAATCTTTGACAGGAATAAAAGAGTCCATTTGGATTGCGAAACAATCTAAACAGAGTTTGAAAGAACACTACTTAAATATTTAAAAAGTAAATTCTCCAGACTTTATGCCTATTTTAA
Source organism: Scrobipalpa atriplicella (assembly GCA_029255725.1). Lineage (NCBI taxonomy): Eukaryota > Metazoa > Arthropoda > Insecta > Lepidoptera > Gelechiidae > Scrobipalpa > Scrobipalpa atriplicella. The sequence goes on along the minus strand of JARACY010005541.1, from coordinate 1,416 downwards.
AAAATTACAAGGCCCTCGAAAGTAGAAGTTTACAGAGTAATCTTATTCTTTATTCTGTTTATTTATTGTAAAAATAAAGGCTCTCTGTAGTTTTATTTTCGAGAGACTTTATGAGGTTGTTACCTAGAGATACTTTTTATTTGCCATGGTTTTGCTCTAGAATCTAGTCTAAGCGAGAGGAGACCGAGAGATTTTTAATAGTTTTAATAAGTACCTACTTACATTCTGTAACCTACATCAGTTTGCTTACATGTTTAATTAAATAAGTATTATTGTTTCAGGTAAAGATCAACTTTTTTTACTGCTTGGTAAGAACAACGTGAGAAATAACCCAATAAAAAGAATCCTACATAAATATTTGATGCTACTCAACACTATTGATGTTTGTTTATTGTGGATAAGCTCAAGCTAGTTGTAGCTAGCGCTAGATGTACTTAGATTTCGCTGTGTGCAGCTTGTACTAAATTTAACAAAAAGTAGGTGATGATTGCCTTGGGAGTTTTGTAGATAAAAATATGATAATATCTTATCAAAATATCTCCTTATGGTTTTTTTTATATTCACGTCTTCTAAAAAAATAAACAACCCCTATTGGCTGTTTGGTGTTTGCCAGTCCGCAGAATGATCGTTTTGATCGAAATAAATGGACATTTCGCTACACGCAGTCCGCGGAGTGTTCCTTTTTTTCCGGCCAATGATCAAATTCGGGGATTGTGCGCAACATATACAAACACAAAAACAAATCATTATGTTTACATAAAACAAATTATGTATATCGAATGGTCCAGGCAAGCCCGATTGATTCAACATAAATTGTTTGTTTTAATTTCCCCACGGATCATGTCATGTAGGTTATTGATACAGACTCAACCCATTTTCACTTTAACGGCTTTCTGTCGATGCCAGCATGCCAGTGTTGGTTTCGTATGATAAAGTGCTTAAAATAAAATAAATTTTATACTACAGCTATCCGGAAAGTACATTAGTTCTTACTAAAATAAAAAGCGAATAAATATGCAGGCGGCAAAAATATATGGAATTTACTTTCTCCTCAGCTTTAGCGGGTAGAAAATATGCACTTTCTCCTCGGTTTTATTTTTTTATTCATAAATCAAGGCTGCTAAAAGAAAAAAAAAGGTACCTCAAGGCCCACAAAATAATACTGCCCACTCGCTTTTGCTTAGCAGAAACTTACGACTTGGCAGTATGTGTTTGGTTAAATTTGCTTCTTAACACTTTTTTTACATAATAAACATTCCATTTAATCATTTAATACAAGAATATCAAATTTAAAAGGTGACACTAACGTTCATAACGTGTGATCTAATTAATAATTTATGTAACCGACATTAATTTGTCCTTTATTTTAATTAAAATGACACCAAATTTTTTTGACAAAACCAAGGTGAGGCTAAG
>JARACY010005540.1:0-21374 GCA_029255725.1 Scrobipalpa atriplicella | reverse complement strand
TTTGTAGACAATAAAGTACCTACCTTCATTTGAATCTTCGGTCCCATAGAGTTAGAACATTTTATTTAAACTTATTACAGGATATTTGAACTAACTGGATTAGAGTTTAGGTACCTCTTAGCAGATGACTTCCAGAGGTTATATAAATGGATAAAATGTGTCGATATTTAAAGAGGATGCGGTATATTTCGGGTACCTCTATCCCGGTTCACTGACCGCGAAATAAGAAAATTGGTCGGTATTATATAGAACTATCAGACCAGTTCCTACTATTCCGGTCTGATAGATACATTTGGTGGGTACATCTGGTGAGTAAATTTAAGTATTTGGGCTCTACCGCTCTAGATTCGGTCGTGCGTCGATACAAGTTGATATTATCTATTTATCACTTTCTTAGATACATACTCGTAGTAATACCTATCCGTGGCGGCTCAAGGCTAAGGGCTCGCTCTCATTCTTTTTCTCTACCTTTATATGGATATACTATAGGATAGAGCTGGTCAATGTCCTACTAATAGACTTTCATGGAATCTTCATATGTTTTACATTCTTTGATGTACGAAAATATGATTGGCGATAGATGGTTTATCAGGATGTTGATGTTGATCTTCAGCGATAAAATTTGTAAATGTGGACTTCCAGTGCGTCCATCGTAAGTCGGCCCCCGTAGCTTCAGGCTCGACATCGAAGCGTTCGGGGCGTAAATATTTTGCCATACAAAAAAAACGGTTTTTATTCGTCTGGCATGATAACGAGAAATGACGAGAAATAACTTAGCTTTATCTTTATCAATCTTTATAAGTGCTTTATAATATGAACAGACATTTTACTTTTTAAAACAATAAGGCAATAAGGTATAGAGTACAAAACCAAAGAGACACACTAGCTTTTACCAACGCTCTCGAAATAGATTTTGACGATGATTATGCTACTTTGCGAAACCGAAATAATATATAAGATTAATGGGGATATTTGCTTTCGAAACCGTGTATTATATGATCCTCAGTTGGAAATACTATATATCTCTAAAGTGATAGAGCACAGAGAAGTAGCTGTTGCCTACTGTAACTGTGAAAAATATTTTTTAAGTAAATATTCTTATTCACAGCCCAAGACTTTTGACTTATCAATTTGTTTGAAAAAGTGTTATGAACCATTCCGAACTTCCTTGGCCACTTTTCCGTAGTCAAGTGTAGCTTTTATTAAAGACACCCTTTGATTTTACTATTATAAGGTTTTCTTACAGCTCTACAGAAATTTATATTAATAATTTTCTGACATCAAAATACCATGGCAGCTCCGTCGTAGCTGTTTGCTACGTAGGTAGTTTCTTTATAATGCAACGCTGGAGGCGTAAATAGGTCTGAGGTTTTGTAATCAAGAAGCTGATCGCAGGAAGAAAAAAGTTAATGGATATTTCATTTTGTCTAGTAGACTGGAGAGCTATTCCCCTTTGTACTCTGTAACAAAATATGGTCTATCTTTGAAAATACGGTCGCGCAGGGACAATAAATTGCAGCATGAATAAACACTCGCTAGGTGGATTACCCAACGTCGCACTGCCACGATATACAGACATATCGGACTTACTACTCATATACTTACTACATACTTGTAGTAAAGCCCTCATGGGCTAGGCAGAGCATATCTCTCACCTCGTCAGACAAGTTTTGAGCGGTATTTTTAGGAACAACGTGGTAGTAACAGGGTTTCTCCTCATCTCATCGGCTCTTATGCATTAGGTACATCGATACCCTCTGCACGTTAACTTTCTTTTACAATATTTCCGGGGAAAAATGCACAGATATCCTCGTAACGGATACAATGTGTTTTTTATCAATGTTACGCTTCATGCCCGAATTCGTTCATTGGCCGAAAAAAGGATTGCAAAACGCAAATTCCACGAAATATCCCTTTATTCGGCCAAATGGCGAATTCGGGGATTTAGCGTAATATTATAATAACCCTCCCATCCCTTTTCTAACTTTTATAGCAGGTCCGAGAGGAGAAACAGTAGACACATTCTATGTTTTTCTATAGCTTCCAGTCCAGCACGAAAGAACTGGGCATATAATACGTTTACTAGCATTTTAATGGTAAGGATCTCAAAATAAAAAGTCTGAAAACGACTTTCATGTAAAAGAGCTTGCTACCCTGCTACAGGCAATTACACTTGCCAATTTATCATCCGGTTTCTGTTAAAAAATTGATCTCCAGGCGTTATGAAAATGTAATCTTCGAAACTGCGCTCCGGATGTTTGCCAATTCAGAGGTTTCACGAAATTTTACGGTATTTTTTCTGCAACTCAGCCATTCGTATTCGCTTGGAAAGCTTTCCTCTGATTGAAAACGTAGATCTAATCAAAAACATTCTATGTTAAGTTTCTGCCAAGCCTCGCGGTCTTTCGGCCGTAAAAAGTAGTGAGATCAAATGGTGAGCCAAGTCAATTGTGTTCTCTTAGCCGGTCATTTATTCACTGATCTCCGTAGTCTCTATATTTTTAGTTAAACCACAATGGTGAGTTGGCAATTACGCAGCGTGTTGGATTGATGGGTATTAGTGGCAGCTGTTTTATTTTAGTATGAGGACCATCTTAAAAAATTACAACATTACCAACTCTAAATCTGAAATTCACGTTCAAGAAAACCGTCAAAAATCGATTTTGGGACATTGGTCTCCGATTGCGGAGTCAGAGAACTGTTTGGAGTAATTTTTGTTAGGCCGCCATCTTGAATCCGTTATTTTTTTTACTTTGATGAGCCTTTGTCAAAGATGTGCTCCAAACTTAGTTCCAGCCGCTGTGATCCACTGTGATCCGCTCTGACCCGCTGTGATCCTCTCTGACCCGCTGTGTTCCGCTCTGACCTGCTATAAAAGTTAGAAAAGGGATGGGAGGGTTATTATAATATTACGCTAAATCCCCGAATTCGCCATTTGGCCGAATAAAGGGATATTTCGTGGAATTTGCGTTTTGCAATCCTTTTTTCGGCCAATGAACGAATTCGGGCATGAAGCGTAACATTGATAAAAAACACATTGTATCCGTTACGAGGATATCTGTGCATTTTTCCCCGGAAATATTGTAAAAGAAAGTTAACGTGCAGAGGGTATCGATGTACCTAATGCATAAGAGCCGATGAGATGAGGAGAAACCCTGTTACTACCACGTTGTTCCTAAAAATACCGCTCAAAACTTGTCTGACGAGGTGAGAGATATGCTCTGCCTAGCCCATGAGGGCTTTACTACAAGTATGTAGTAAGTATATGAGTAGTAAGTCCGATATGTCTGTATATCGTGGCAGTGCGACGTTGGGTAATCCACCTAGCGAGTGTTTATTCATGCTGCAATTTATTGTCCCTGCGCGACCGTATTTTCAAAGATAGACCATATTTTGTTACAGAGTACAAAGGGGAATAGCTCTCCAGTCTACTAGACAAAATGAAATATCCATTAACTTTTTTCTTCCTGCGATCAGCTTCTTGATTACAAAACCTCAGACCTATTTACGCCTCCAGCGTTGCATTATAAAGAAACTACCTACGTAGCAAACAGCTACGACGGAGCTGCCATGGTATTTTGATGTCAGAAAATTATTAATATAAATTTCTGTAGAGCTGTAAGAAAACCTTATAATAGTAAAATCAAAGGGTGTCTTTAATAAAAGCTACACTTGACTACGGAAAAGTGGCCAAGGAAGTTCGGAATGGTTCATAACACTTTTTCAAACAAATTGATAAGTCAAAAGTCTTGGGCTGTGAATAAGAATATTTACTTAAAAAATATTTTTCACAGTTACAGTAGGCAACAGCTACTTCTCTGTGCTCTATCACTTTAGAGATATATAGTATTTCCAACTGAGGATCATATAATACACGGTTTCGAAAGCAAATATCCCCATTAATCTTATATATTATTTCGGTTTCGCAAAGTAGCATAATCATCGTCAAAATCTATTTCGAGAGCGTTGGTAAAAGCTAGTGTGTCTCTTTGGTTTTGTACTCTATACCTTATTGCCTTATTGTTTTAAAAAGTAAAATGTCTGTTCATATTATAAAGCACTTATAAAGATTGATAAAGATAAAGCTAAGTTATTTCTCGTCATTTCTCGTTATCATGCCAGACGAATAAAAACCGTTTTTTTTGTATGGCAAAATATTTACGCCCCGAACGCTTCGATGTCGAGCCTGAAGCTACGGGGGCCGACTTACGATGGACGCACTGGAAGTCCACATTTACAAATTTTATCGCTGAAGATCAACATCAACATCCTGATAAACCATCTATCGCCAATCATATTTTCGTACATCAAAGAATGTAAAACATATGAAGATTCCATGAAAGTCTATTAGTAGGACATTGACCAGCTCTATCCTATAGTATATCCATATAAAGGTAGAGAAAAAGAATGAGAGCGAGCCCTTAGCCTTGAGCCGCCACGGATAGGTATTACTACGAGTATGTATCTAAGAAAGTGATAAATAGATAATATCAACTTGTATCGACGCACGACCGAATCTAGAGCGGTAGAGCCCAAATACTTAAATTTACTCACCAGATGTACCCACCAAATGTATCTATCAGACCGGAATAGTAGGAACTGGTCTGATAGTTCTATATAATACCGACCAATTTTCTTATTTCGCGGTCAGTGAACCGGGATAGAGGTACCCGAAATATACCGCATCCTCTTTAAATATCGACACATTTTATCCATTTATATAACCTCTGGAAGTCATCTGCTAAGAGGTACCTAAACTCTAATCCAGTTAGTTCAAATATCCTGTAATAAGTTTAAATAAAATGTTCTAACTCTATGGGACCGAAGAAGTTATATTACAGCAAATTAATGATTTAACAAACACAACCAACTTGAAGCCAATGTTTCTTGATATTAACAAGTGTGCCTAGTAGGTACACACAGGTAAGCATGTTATTGAAGATGACGCTTGTGGTGACACCGAAGCGCGGGGCTGCCGTCCACCGGGCCACCGGAGCTCCGGGCGCAGTCGTCGCTTGGACAGTCGCTCGTCACGCTCGCCACCTCGCTGCCACTGCCCTGCCCACAGCCCAGTCCACACCTGTCCACACCGCTGAACACTCTACTAATATTCAAAGGTACACATTTATTACAATAAAATGCAATTAGATTAGCGTTGTATGTATATAGCCCTACAAATTATGTTCGATTCGGTGTTTAATTTACTCAGCCAAGCGAAAGCTCTTTGCCGAATTTAATTTTATACTTAAGTGAATTATATTTTCATTAGTCTGTCGATAATTTTGTTGGCGCCCGGGTTTAATTCGCGCTTTCGGGTCGCGCACTAAACGTAAAATTTTGTGGATCAGATGGTGTCTGCGGGCAGGCTCATCCCGCGGGCCAGGATGCTGCTCCTCTCTGCGGCTTTCATTATCCTAAGTGGTGAGTATGGGCGCACTTTCCCACGGGCCAGGATGCTCATCCCGCGGGCCAGGATGCTCATCCCGCGGGCCAGGATGCTGCTCCTCTCTGCGGCTTTCATTATCCTAAGTGGTGAGTATGGGCGCACTTTCCCACGGGCCAGGATGCTCATCCCGCGGGCCAGGATGCTGCTCCTCTCTGCGGCTTTCATTATCCTAAGTGGTGAGTATGGGCGCACTTTCCCACCTCGCTACGAATATCCCTCACTCCGACAACTGTGCCAACCAAGTTACGTGACAAATGCTTCCAAGTTTGCAATGGATAACTAGCGAAATATGTTTTATTATTTTACTTTTCAAGCCTTTCCGATATTGGAAACTGAGTGCTTTCAATTCAATATGTATGTATGCACGAGCAAAACATAATTAAACTTTTAGTAACTGAATTTTGTTAAATGATTTTGAATTGTTAATTTGTTGGAAACTTTGTTCTACGTGGATGCTACTTTCCAACTAGTCAAATCAGCAACTTTTTATGAAATTACAAAATTTTAGTAAATATTGACTACTCAAATCAATAACTTATATACTTTTAACTCGAATCTAAATTTGAATTTTTTTTTCAATGATGAATGAAATCCACAATATTTTAAGCCATCAGTTTTAAGTATAAACGTTTTGAATTTTTTAAGCTACCCAATCACACTTATTAAACTCTGTTTTTCGTTTCAATGCAGAGGTAGGTGGTAAACTTTTTTTTTTAAACAATATGGGATAATGAAAGACAAAAAACAATTGAAACGTCACCATTTCGCATTAAAAAAATAAACATTCAATTATAATACTCGTATGTATAAGAAATCGTTAGAAAGAATAGTAAGTAGATACCTACGTTCAAACTAAATTTGAATGTTTAAATTAAATTATTATCCAAGAGATCGAAATTGAACTTGATTGAACGTAACCTAGTTACCAAACATTAAGGGAGTCAAATATTTTAACGTGTTAGTTTAAACTAGCGATGCGATTTTATTCCGAATTATGTTATGTTACTTAATTATTTGAATAAAAATAAATATAAATTAATACAATAAAAGAAAATGAAATAAAAAGGCATATTTAAAATTACCTATAATATGTACTTATGAAAAATTATAGAAGGAACGTGTGAATTCCAAAGATTCAAATGAAGGTAGGTACTTTATTGTCTACAAAATTCGTTAAAGAATTCATAACGTAAAAACCACGATACAACCTTGGAAGCAAGTTGAGGTTCCCAGGCAGTCACATCAAGTAATGATACCTATTACTTTGGATTGAAGAATTTATTTATTAAGGTGACGATAGTGGTCCACGGTTGTCCCTTTCCAACCAATTACAGAGTGCGCACTCTGTCTCTTTTCTGCATCTCAAGAAATGTAGGCGCTAAGTTGAAACTTGTAAATAACAGAAGACATGTAGTGATAGTCAGTAGAAATAAAATCAAATGTAAGCTGATTGTTTTATATGTGTGTTAGTTACTGATTTTTACCGCGATAAAACATCTTATTGCTCCAGTAAAACTCATTGAAATCAAGAAAATAGGTACTATCTTTATTATTGCGAGCTGTTAATTTCTCAATAAAAATAACAGATTAAAAAAACCGGTCAAGTGCGAGTCGGACTCGCTCCCCGAGGCTTCCGTTCCAACTTGGGGGTATTTAAAGCGAATATAGAACCCTCCCTCGAGCACCCAGACTTTTTTCACCCAAAAATATCAACTGCTAAATTGCTGTTGTCCCCATACTAGATATAGGGAGACGACTACGAAAATAAGTTTGTAATCCTTTTTTTTTGGTGATATTTTTAAAAATTTACCGTTTTTAGATTTTTTCCTTTTATTGTGCTATTAGACACTGCTTCTTTCTAAATTTCATGTTTGTAGGTCCACGGGAAGTACCTAATCTGTAGGTTTTTAATCTTAAGGAAGGCAAAACCTATAGGTTACTTCCCGGTGACCTAGGATCTTGAAATTTGGCAAGAAGCAATGTCTCCTAGCACAATCGAAGGAAAAAATCCAAAAACCTTTTTTTGTTAGATCACAAAAAAGTATATTTTTAGTTTTCGGTTCCCTTGCAGTTAATCAAACAAACGTTCGTATGAAGACTTAGAAGTATGAGTCTTTTACAGCTTCGAGGGACCCTAGACTTGAGTATTCAGTATAAATTTCAACTTGATACATTGGCGAATTCCTGAGAAAAAGGGTCTTGACAAACGGACGGACGGACAGACAGACAGACAGACAAACAGACGGATAACCGAGTGATCCTATAAGGGTTCCTTTTTTCCTTTTGAGGTACGGAACCCTAAAAATAACAGAACATGGCTCAATCATTAGAGGAAACGGTGAATGCTTAGGTACTTTTAGGCTGATTATACAGTGCAACAATTTAGGATAGACAAAAAATGATGGCGCCACCGTCTTTTATATAGCATCACCGTTAAACAAATTCTTATTCTTCTAACCTCCTTATAGAATGACAAAACAAGTTATGATACTTGTATTTTTCAAAGCTTAGGCTCGTATTTATAAAGCGATCTCAAGATTGAGAGCAATATTGAGTGCGGATTTGACAGGTAATTTTATACTGGAATGACATTTCTGATACGAACTCAAATTCGCTGTCACTCTTGAGAGCTGATTATAAATACGGGCCTTAAAGTTTTGTTTATACCTATAAATGTTACGCACAGTCCCGAATTCCCTCATTGGGAAAAGGGGACATTTCGCGAATTGTGCGCAATTTTTTTTTTCATACAAATAATTTATGACGTCATGGCGACCAAATGACCATGATCTGGACCACATAACCAAAATTTCGGGTACATATAACCGCACACGAGACAGGGGCTAGCGCCTTTACTAACTGCAAAATACGATTTGTTTACATTAATTTAACTTGTCATTGTCAAATTTGAATGTTGTTTGGGGTTGCTATTTGGGGGAATAATTTTAGTTCCAAAAACATTAATTTCAATAGTAAAATGTTGCACTCTACCTGAAACATGATAGCAAAAAAATATGAAATCAATATTAATAAGCTGGTAATGCTCGGCCAGCCCAGCTGTCCGAGCTACCTACACACGTAAGTTTATCAATTTAGTTATTAAAAAAACATATTCAGTCGTGTCATCATGAATATCTAATACATTATAGAACAATGTAGTAATAGTTTTGATTGCGTTTAGTAAATAAAGGGCTATTAGCCGTGGTGGCTAATTTACCAGGCATGCGATGACCGATGTAAATGATGTAATATGTCACCATTGTATCCAATGGTTACGACTCAATTTGGGTCAAATTTTTAGTCAGCCGAGCGACAATTTTGGACAAATTATACCCCGTCGAATCAAACTCGAAAAGCCTTTGTGTTACAAAGCTGCTAATATTAGGGACTTTTAATTTATGGTCAGCCCGTTTCCTTTTGGCCACAGTGCGGGTCATGGAAAAAATATCAAAATGTGTACTTTTATTATTTCTCAGTATTTGAAAATGTCTGCTAGATCATAAATGACTATGGAACCCTAAAAAGTAGATAATATACCTACTAAGTATCAAAATCGGTTCAGACAACTCTAAATTCAATTCACTACCTACCCTATAAATAAGGTAGTGTGAATATATTTTCTACAATATAATTGAAATAAAATAAGACCAAGATTTATTTATTTCAAAATCTGTTTTACTATGATTTTTGTCTTGGAAATGACTCGCTATTTCCTTTGAGGTAATTAATTTTAATAATAACTGCAACGAAATGCCTAATAACAACCATTTCCATACAAAGACTACTAGAACAAATAAATAATATTATTACAATACTTTTATATGTATTTTTTACACTTATAGTGCTATTTTATTTCTAAAATATGATAAACAACAAATCAATAAATTTCAACCGTAGAGAGCATTCGAACCTCCGTCTTTGGAATACCGTTCCAACGCCATAGGTTCGAATCCTGTCTACGGTTGAAATTTTTGATTTATTGTTTATCATATTTTAGAAAGATTATTATAATAGTATATTGAGTGAATTCCGAATTCACAAGATATTATAATAATATTATTTATTACATTATAATGCCGTAATTGAAAATCAGTTACTGCCAAAATTGTATCCACACGAGTGACAGTTTGTTATTTGATTCAAAGGTCTGTGACATAATATTGTTAATGAATAATGTAATGTAATGAATATGATATACCTACAATAAAAATAAGAAGCAAATTATAAGTACAGCGACCTTATTTCTTATAGTAGTAGAAGTATATAAAATAGGTATTAACTAGGCGTGAAAAAGTACGGACATATATTTATAAAAAGAAAATGTACTGTATGTAAGAGAGGTCAATGAAAAATCTACTTTCTTCTGTTTTACTCTAAACATCGCGCAAATTGAACTTTTAATTTGAAATGCGTGTTTCTAAATTAAATGACCCATTATCTAGAGCGGAGCTTCACTTTGTGCTGGATACGGTTCATCAACAACTCAATTAATTCTTCCTTAGCTAATTAGCTGCTTTCAAAATATTTTTTTACGTTCTTGATTTCGTTTCGATTTCATAGACTTTTATAAAACTTTCTTTATAATTTATTTTATAACTTTTACTAATTTACGTTTTTGTAAACATATAATTAATAACTACCTACTAGACCTACTAATTTTCTTTTAATTTTCTTAAAGGCATTTTCTAATGAGGAATATCACTATCACTACATAGTATAAAACAAAGTCGCTCCCCGCTGTCTGTATGCATGTATGTATGCTTAGATCTTTAACCTGTTGAAAGCCGAGCACGCTCACAAACTCGCACCCGTCTACTGCCGGAAAAATGGCGCGCGCGGAGGGTTCACATTTTGATGAAATTCAGCTTATATTTGTTTGATAACCAAGAAACTATTGTATTACAATAAAAAAATGAAATAAGTTTAGAGTCACATGGAATTAAGTTTACACCAAAAAGTAATATACTTTTAATATAAAGAGGTTTCGAAAATAAGCAATTTACTATGGAAAAAAAATGGTCGCCGCAATTTGAATGAGTCCAAAACACAGTATAATGCGACAAAATGTTATAAATGAATGATGTCTGTGGTTCGTAAGTTCATTCTTAATCACATCCAAGCGATTTTAGACCCTTTTTCTATATTTTTTAAGACTAAATTATCAAAAAACAACAGCGGGAGGCAAGGAGACGGATCCGTGTCGGACTGATATCGAAATTTTGATTGGTCACTGTGTCTGTATAGAGTAGTAAATTTATTGACCGATTGATGTCTATGGTTCATAAATTCATTCTTAATCCAGTCAAGCGATTTTAGACCCTATTACTATCGCTTTTAAGACTAAATTATAACATAAAACAACAGCAGGTAGCAATAACTGGATCCGCGCCGCGGCAGTTGACGGAGGTTGCATGGATCCATGTTCCGGCCTTCAACAGGTTAAAACTACGCAACGGATCTAGATGCGGTTTTTAATAGATAGAGTGATTAAAGAGGAAGTAAAATAAATTTATTTTCATTTCATTTCATTTCGTTTATATGTATAATACATGCATGATATAGTAGAGAAACACTGATCATTTTAGAGGTTTCTAATTATGATGTCGTAAATAAACTAATTTTTTTGCGATTACATTTGCAAACGCTGGCTGAACCCTACGAGAGATCAAAATAATGTACTACAGTATAGTATTGTACACCTTAATAAAGTCTACAAAAAAGTATGCGATGGTATATGTCTATCTCTTAGGGATAACCCACAATAGCCGATTTTAATCCTTTACTTTTTACGAGAAATAATGGCTTATTTACGAAGAAATTTTAAGAATATACAGCATTAATTCTTATCCAAATAAACATGTTATTAAGTTTGGACATTAAATGTAGATTATAATTATCCTTTACACTCTATAATTTCGATCAATACTTGAGAAGATATCAAACGTATAAACTACCCGAAATCGAAAAATATGACGCGAGACGCGCGCCCGGTCTGTGGGCCGGGTTTCAGCAGACGCAGGAATTTAAGACAAATATTTTATGCTTGAAAACGTTTCAGAAGACCAGAGTAGGTATATCAATGCAAACAGTACCTACACATAGATTATTTTTCCCAAAAATTTGTATGGTGTCGACATGATAAATAAAAATATCTCCGCTATCGCAAAATGGCGGGTAATATCCTCAGAGGTTATTAATAAATGAACTATTTTGGATGTTTTGTTTTGACATACATAGGTACTTAATCGGCAATGTTATAAAATTTTACCCGTGCGAAGCTGCAGGGCCGCAGGGCTGAATGGGACGAGAGCATATCAACAGTACCTACTGATGCACAGTTTACGTAGAACCTTAAAATTTTTCAATATTGACGATGCGCCTTTCTAACTGACCAATAAATGCCTTGCTAGACAAATTCCTGATATACAGATTCGAATAATACGAAACGAATTGCAATCATCAACAATGCAGTAAAATGTAAGTATAACTTGGGACTCTGACACTCCAACCTTGTGTCATCATAGTTCCGAACAATGAACAATTCGGATATACGTTCGACCGAAGAGATATTGAGAGGTGAGACATTGTTCCAATATTTGCATTGCGACGGGAATCGATTCAATGTGTACCTACCTACTTGGAGAGAGTAATCAACAGTCGCGGGTGGCTGACTGCACTTGTGAATAAATGATCGTGTGCTAGCCGCACGCCGCACTACTCGCACTCATACTTACTACTGGCTGAATTATGTATAAACCTCCGTGGAACACCGCACGGGATCCCTACTTCGTTATAAGTTATAAGCAACTTTCGAGTTTAAATAAACACGTCAAAATTTAAACAACAGTTCATTTGGCCCGCAGTTCGGAAATAAAACGAGTTTGGCTGTTTTTCGAGCGCTAACGGCTCAGATTAAAGGTTCACACTGGGTCGACGAGATAAAACAAGTAAAATATTTCCAATTACAGCCGCTACAGTAAACATTTTATTTTAGATAAAACTATATAAGTAATCAAAATCATGTCTGCAGGCGGTTCGAAAAAGGCCAATTACCAAGCCAATTACGCTCCAAAAAATGAATTAGAGGAATTTGTGTGGCAAAAATTCTGAAAAGTAATAGAAATGACAAACGTATATTTCATATGTATCATATTTTAAATAAAATAACTTGGCAAATAAGACATCTAATATTACAAAACGGGCAGCATTTTAACCTGTGACCTTTGAATGCCGGCCGGTACATCGCTAAATAAAATAGTCTTTGCACAAATAAAACAGTTCGACCTGAGCCGATCGAATGATAACAGAATAAACAGTTTTGTTCTACGAAATTGGCCGAAATATGAGCAAAGTGGACTATTATCGTGTAAGAGGGCTGTAAGTTAAGGTTAGACTGCACTTGGACGCGGCACTGCAGCAACGCAGCCTTTGTCGCTCCGCTGCAGCGCCGCAGCAGTGCGGTACGTCTCATACATTTTCATACAAAGTATCATTTGTCGCGCCGTGTGGCGCCGTGTCGCGCCGCGTCGCTCCGCTGCAGCTACGCGAGAGTGCGATGTGACCTACTTATTTGTGAAAAGTTAAAATTTAAAATATAATTTAAAAAAAAGATTTTTCCAAAAAATTCAATTTTAAAGCACGAAATAGGGGCAAGAAGAAGATTAGGCTGCCAAACATTATATAGGAGCAATAAAAAAAAACATTGCTGCTTTTCTTCCTAGGCATACCTACTGTAGGAACCAATGAAGAGAGCGCAAGATGTTTTTTTTTAAAAATATATTCGATAACCATAATCAGTATAATCATGTTAAATATAATATTTTATCGCACTCACAGTGCTATTTTATTTATTTCCGATGTTGCCGATGTTTAATTTCCCACTTTTTATATTTATTTTATAAGAAAAAAAAAAAAAAAAAAGTAGTTTTGACTGCTACGAGTTTGCTACGAGCGCTACGCCGTAGTAAATATAGTCTACGAATATACGTGATTGTACTTACTCGAAAGAAAATTGGATTTTTCATAAATATAGATGTCAACACAAATTATAAATTTTTAAATATATCTGATATTTGTCGAATGGCGACATGTTGGTGAGTCAATTAGTCTAACTATGACTTTAATTATGATGATGAATACCTATCTATTAGTGTCATAATTCTGGTCTACACAGGCACGACATTTCATTGTAACGGAACGAACAAAATGGCATCATGGAGTATTGTAGGATAAAATTCATGTAAATATTTACTACAAAAAAAATGTAGATTGTTGTAGGTTAATTCTGTAACAGTAAGTATATTTGCTTATCAATAACGTGAATGATCCCTTTTTAGGCTCTAATGATCTTCTTCTGCCTAGCGTTTTCCCGGCCTAATGCTAGATTTCACTTGCCGCATTCGTCTACTCCACTTGGCTTCGTGTAAGATAATAAATAATAATTGTGATGGAGCCAACCAGTAATCGTGAATAAACTATTACAGTTGACACGGCAGTTGGTCGGCAGTGCTACTGGTGCGGTCCGCTGGCGGAGCAGGTGCACCGCAGCCGTAGGGCGCCGCCCTGCGAGGGCGGAGGGCGACACATCACGGTCTGCGAGCCCGGTCACGACTACTGCGCTGTAGTGGCTACGTCCCCCCGTCAGTATACCCACAGTTTTTCTCGTGTTATCTGTCTTTCTTCGTTTTTAAATATTTCTTTCTTCAGTGCACGACTACCTAATGTATATTTCAGTTGAGTATCACGAGGTTTCTGAGGGACAACGTAAGGCAAAAATAGAAAAGGCACTATACCTCAGGTAGGTACATTCCATGGCGAAAATATCCGAATACCTTTACACTACGTCTATCAACTACAACTTGATTTTCAGTAGTGATCATATTTTCTATCGTGTGGGTTGAGGTAAATGGGCCTTTGATGTAGTTCGTTTACTTAATAACCACTATCAAAAGAAGCGACCGGAACTGATAACTTTACGTGCTCTCAGGGCTGTAGCTAGAGTCGAATTTGAGGTAGGGCAGCATTGGTTAAAGGCAGGGCGGAAGTTTTTTTTTTTTTATTTTTTATAGGTACCTAGAGAAATGCTATGTATACAGGGCCGAAGCCGAAACAACCCTGTCTGGTACCCATAGGCAATTGAAATTTCTGGGACCCATCATCAACCCTCGCGGAGTTGATACGTTGCGCGAGCGAAGTGAGCGCGAAAATTTAACCAAATAAAGTCGAATTAAAACGTTACACTAGTGAAGAGTACGATAAAGACAAATCGATAAGTTACGCGAGCCATTTTACGACATTTTACGAAAGTTAAATCAATTCGTTAATGCGAGCGAAACGAACGCGATATAACCACGAAAATTTAATGAATACGAACGAACGAGCGAAGCGAACTCGACATTTTACGAAAAAATATAGGTATTAAACGTCACCTTCTGTATGACCTTAAATAATAGGTACAGGAGAAGATGCGACTGGCACTGGCATGTAGGATGTATGAGTTGAAATCGAGCACTAGTGGCGCAGCAGCGGGAACTTATCAGGAGCAAACCGAAAAAATAATAGTCCTGCCTGCCTGGTCTGGCCATTCTTGAGCCCTCCAGAGTCTACGCCCTATACCTGGGCACCGGTGGCACCTATTTACGGCACTGATAATTTGTGTTAGTTTTTGGTATTTTTAAGGTAGGGCATTGTGATTTTAAGGTAGGGCATTGCCCCACAATGCCCCCTCCTAGCTACGGTCCTGCGTGCTCTCCGAAGCTCGGAGTCATATCTTACTTGTTTTCGTTCAGGTAATTCAGGATGCATTGCCTTAATTACACTGGGAACAATATCAGAAATCATAGTATTTAGTGTGTTGTTTAGTGTAGTCCGTCGGAATCTAACCTACTACCTCTAGATCGAGAGCCTATAATATCATACCATACCGCAGAGGCAATTAAAGTAACAAGTAACTTATTAAGATCCTTTATCCCTAGCGGTGGCGCCCCCATTCGTAAAAAAATCATTACTAGAAAAATATCGACTTTTTCAAAACGTTGTTCTGTCACTTCCTTAGAATTGGACCTCCGCAGTTACTATCGTTTTAGCGGAAATTTCGTTAGTAACTTCGGGGTATTATTTGCTCCTCAGTTCATTGCTTCTAAAAATTCATTAGATCTTAATCTAAGAAAGTGTCAGACCAATTTTGTTGGTTAGTTTAGCACTGGTAGCGCTCCGATAGCGAAATCAAACGCAAACAGTCACCTCCTCTCCTTTGACCTAAAGTTACACTTTGCAGATTACGTGGATATGGCAGTCGAGCAGATTTTCATCGGTAAAATTTCAAGCAATCAGCACTCCAAGATATAATCCCAAACAGAATATTATAAATTCGACTCTGGCATGATTTAAACCTTTTGTAGGTAATATTATGATGGCTGAAAATAATGATATAGAATAGATACTACCTACCTACATAGCTAAGTTGGTAGACTTCATGGAGTGATGGAACAGTAGGTATTCCTAGTTCGCAGATTCAAATCCTGCTTGAGTGGAGTTAAAATTTCTTGTTCCATATTTTGGACATAAAAAAAATCATTAAAACTCATGACCGAATTTTCTAATTGACGTTCCGTTTTATGTTGTTGTCATAACATTCTTGGCATAACGTAACTACGTAAACGTATGTACTATCTTGCAACATTAATTATAAAATCGAGAGCAGGCGAGAAAGGAAACCCCAGGAGCGCAGTAAAGCGGAAAGTCATCAACCCTGTCCGATTATTTATTCACCTCGCTGGGTTAACACGTCGGCTCGCCTTGGACTCAGCAGTTTTAAAGTGCATTTATGTAACATAAATCCTTTAGGTACAAATCTGACAATGTATGGTCGGTTTACAAGTTGTAGGTACTGGTGCATCTATAGGTACACGCTTTCTATACTACTTACGTATACGAATTGCGTACTGCAAATTTTATTGTTGGCAAATCAAATTGTTTACAGCATCATTCATAATCATAACATAAAAAATATATTGACGAGTTATTTTTATTTGTTCACAGCTTACCTGGAATCCAGATTTTGCGTGAAGATGTACCAGGACGAGTGCTACCCGCTGTTCTGCAACTCCACGAAGACTTGGAAAATGACGTGTCCTTGCCGCGGCGACCTCTGCAACGGAGCCAACACCGAGCGCGAAGAGGACGCCTTCGCCGTGCTCGGAAAACTTGTCGCCAAAACACACTCGCACGTCAAGAAGAGAACGCCCACTCTTCAACTCACTGGACATAGAAGAGGAAGAGTAGTCAACCCAGAAGAACAAAATGACGAACCGATACTTGCAGATAACTTAATTGATGAAGTCGGTGGTAACGCGCAGATCCATAGCGAAACATCTATGGAAACAGACAAAGGACAGGTCACTGAAAATGACCAGCCTGAAACAGTTGCAAACACAAAGTCGGAAAATATCTCCGGTAGTCAATTAGAGTCAAAAGAGACACCTGCAGAAAATAGTGCAAGAGCAGAATCAACTCCACTTGACAACGAAGAAACCAGTGCAAGTATTCAGCCTACAATGAAAGAAGAATCAGAAAATGTGGATCATCTCGCGGCAACATCTACCGTTATGATTGAAATTGACATCGTACACAAACATTTGGACTCTGACCTCAGTACACAAGATTCAACCACTATTATGCATGAGTTAGATATTCAGGCTGACGAACCCGCTCAGAACGACCAAGCTGATGTCGATATGACCAAACAACAGGTGGAAATTAAAACTCCTGAAACAACCAGCGAGCCTCCTAAACAAGAAACTGTCGAAATCAAGACAACGCCACCAACAGATGAGTCGTCTGCCAACTTAGATGGCAATATGGAGGCTAATAATTTGAAACCTGAATCTACCGTTCAAAAAGATGCATCCCCGCCAGAGCCTATACCAGAACAACCTAAAGAAACAGCTCAAACACTTACTGATCACCATACAATCTCTACCATGGCACCAACCACTGCAAATCCTATAATCGTCAAAACCACAACTATGAGTAATAATAATAAATCATCAAAAGATAACAATAAAAAGAATTCTGCTTTGAAATTGTCAGTCAGCGCTATTATTATTATTCAATACATTATAGTATGTACTATAATTTAAGAATTCTCTGAAATACTTTATTAATAGTAATAACTAGAAGTAGTGGAGCACACATCGTATTTATTAGTGTGTAGAAATTTGATTTTAAATTATTGATCTCTTAATAGTTATAAATTAAACGGAATTGGCATGTAAAAACTTACCCACGTCATTAGTGTTCAATAATTGTGATACTAGAGTAGAAGATTTGTAAATAAGATCACAATCTATAAATTGAATTTTACACCGACATTAAATAAAACACATTAAACCCATTTTAGTATTTTATTTATATTATGTTATTAAAATATTGCTAATCTTAATTCTCATTCAAGTGAAAAGTCGTAGTCTTTTAATAATTTTCTATTACTAGGTTTGGTTTCCAGGCTCTTGGTGCCTTGTTCGAAAGCCTCTCTTAGATCTGATTCAAATGGATTCTTAGGCTTAGTTTTCTTATTTACTGGTCCATAATATTCAAAAGTAGGTGGAGGAGGAATCTCTGTGTGGTTTGCGTTATATTTTCTTTTCTCTGATTTTCTCTCGCTGGCATTCAGTTCCTCATCATCATCACTCAATTCATTTTGTATTGGAACTGGTTCTTGAACTTTCACAAAGTTTCTGTACTTCATTTGAGAAGGTTGGGGTTTCTTTGAAGTCGAGAAATAAAGTCCTTTTTGCTCGTCTTGCGCCACTACATAATCACTAATGTCAGGAGGTGGCGGGGTTTTAACTTTTGGTCGAACATCTGACCAGGTTTTCAAGGCACCTTCGGATATCTTTTGACCGTTGTCATCAAAAACATATTTTGATTTGTGCCTTGATGTCGATTGCATCGGTGCGAATTCGTCTATTAATTTGTGTCTGGACGAAGATTCAATCGGTGCGAATTCGTCTATTCTTTTGTCTCTTTGTTTTTCGACATATTCTTCTTGCGTCATCTCTTTGAATTTCTTAACTTTTTCTTCGACGCCCTCTTTGCCGCGGTCCCAGTCACGTATATAAGCCTCACGCAATTTCTGTCTCTCTTTCTCTATCTGTTCTTTTATTTTCTTTTCTTCTTCCTTTGCTCTTTCTTCAGCTTCAGCTTTTTGTTGATTTAAGAATTCTAAGAGACATGCATTAAAATCCTTCTCGTTTTCTGAAAATGAAAAAAAACACAATCAAAAACAAAATAAGATCAATATTAAGATTATGATGTATGTATGATTATGATTAATATGATTATGAATGAACATACCAATACTGAACACAACAACCAAATGGGAACATTTTGAAACACAAATCGGCATTTCCTTACTTATATCATGGGAAGTCTATTTCTTTTCTCTTTTCGTTTTCGTCAGCTGTTTTAGTTAGTTAGTTTGTACAGGACTACTAGGTCGTTTTTTGTTTATCTTACTAAAATAATGAAGTACGCCGTCATTAACTTTGTTTTTCTAACACCGAGAAATATTCAAAATAAAATCGCCCGATCCGCTTTGTTCCAGAAAAATGCAGCGTGCGCATTCTGTCATCAGTTCAATACGACCTTTCACCATGAACAGTACCTTCAGGATCCTCCGGCGGTAGTCCGGCACGGAGCCTCTGGCGCGCCTTGGCAGCCTTCAGCCTGGCGGCGACCAGGTCGTCCCTTTGCCGGCGCGTCTGCTCTGCTTTCACCTATGAGTTTCACATTATATTATTTCTAAAATATGAGAAATTACAAATCGAAAACTACTATTACTTAATTGGACAAAAATCACAGCCAACATAAGTAACTACTCGGGAGAACAGCGAGCGAGTATCTTATGTCGAAGCATTTTTACGAGAGTAGGTATTTGTATTTGATATTATGACTGTCACCTTTTTGCACTGTCGACATTCAAAGCTTAGATATTAGGTGTAGGTAAATTGTGACTTAATTGATTAGAAAATAAAGAATAATTTCTAAAATATAAGAAACGATAAATCTAAATTTCAACCGCAGACAGGATTTGAACCTGCAGCCTTGGAATACCGTCTCAACGCTCTAACTAACCAATTGAGATACCGCGGAATACATCCTCGAAACCAACCCTCATATATATCGCATCTATCCGTCAAATTTCCATACCATCTGATAGATAGAAGGGATAAAAGATGCGGCCTTATCGCGGCTGAGTGCTACGTGGGCAGCTTTTGTTTTATTAAAAAAAGTACGGGCCGAACTTTATGGTGATGATGGTGTGTACCCACCAACAATGACCTGTAATGAAACTGAACAACTTGCCCCTAGGAACATAGGTCGAAATACGAAAACTTACTCCCTGTACTGTCTGGGAATAAAACTAAATATGATAATGAATGTACCTGAGCACGCAGCGTTTCCTCTCGCCTGGCCAGCAGCTCCTCCATCTGCTTCTTGCGCACCTTCTCGTCGGTGCTGAACGCGAAGTAGCCCACGCCGTGCATACGAGCCTCTGCGGTACCACAGACAAGTGTTAGTACAAAATACAAATACCTACAATTTATCAAATGAAAAGACAACAGAAATCACATTGATTTTCTTCCATGCTGGACTGGGAGTAAGAGATAACATAGAATGTGTCAGCTGTTTTTCCGGGCATGCCTTAAAAACCAGCTTATGGATTTTAGGGTTTCAGTGAGGCGATGGCCTGACAACCTGTCACTACATCAATACTACGTGGCTGAAAGACCTTTGTTTAGGCCGTTGACGCTCTGCCTACTCCTTTAGCCATAAAGGCGTGATTGTATGATGAACAATCGAACTTATTTTCATCATGTTAGTTACAATTACTTATTACTGTAATAACTGGTACCAAGTAAATGATTTATCTATCTATCAATTCGTTCAGTATCAAAGGATTTTCCTCTATACCACTCACACTACGACTTAGATTCTTGTTTTGACAGGATTATAATTAGTTCTTCCATAGTACCGTCCTTCTGTTATCTCATGGCAGGAAACGACAGATATGGTCTTATTTAAGTTAAGTCGTGTTTCCGTCGAATCGGGACCAATGCTAAATAAATGTAAAAAGGAAATGAGGAAAATAAGGACACTACAAATTGTATGCTACAATATGTTAAGGCTTTATTTCAAGGTGGACGGGGGCACGTTTCCATTGTCTTCTTATTTTTAAATTTAAGAGCAGCTCTCTTGTCGGTGGAGCATTCGCCATCGCTCCCGGTCCAATGCGAGTTCTTTGGTCTCCTGGTACGACTTGACGTTTATCTTCTCCCCCAAAATCCTCAAAACCTCTTCATTTGTCTTCTTTTCCTTCCAGCTTATCCATCCTTATCCAACTTCACATTTCAAAAGCTTCGAGTCTCGCTCTGTCCCTCTGATTTAATGATGCAATACTCCCATTATGTAGTTAGTATGTTTCCATTGCTCTCCTTACTTTCCTTTTTTTTTCGCCACGTTCATCTAAAGCCTGGTCGTACTGTACCAGTGCCAAAATTCATAAGATTTCATAAAAACAAAACACCTAATAAATGCATAATAGCTTACCATCAAAGAGCAGATCCTGGTAATGTATATCTTTGTCTTTAGCTAACAGTTCTCGCTCCTTCTGTTCCCATTTCTCTCTCAAAGATTGCAAATAATCATTCGTTGTGTAAAAATAGTACAGAGCGTTTCTCATGTCCTACAGATGTTACCAAACTACTTTCTAAACACAAAAAATTTATACTTCTGAAAAATATTTTAGATTTCTCCGAATAGCAAAGTGGACTATCTAGAATATGTATGGAGAAGGCAGAATTTTATTTAGAGCTAAAATTTTTGTGCTTTGGGAAACTTGTTTCTTATCATTAGTAGAACATGT
>JARACY010005539.1:0-21374 GCA_029255725.1 Scrobipalpa atriplicella | reverse complement strand
TGCTTAGATCTTTAAAACTACGCAACGGATCTGGATGCGGTTTTTTGTAATAGATAAGAGTGATTCAAGAGAAAGGTTTATACGTATAATACATGCATAATATAGTACAGAAACACTTCCATTAAATATACTGAACTAAACACGTCTGTGAACATTTTTCTTATTTATTTTCATGAAGACGAACTCTACATAAAATTAAAACGATATCGAGCGCCATCTGTCATCGGATAGCGGAACTAAGACCAACGACGTCTGACTTTACTTTCGGTATTTTCAAACCGAAATCGCATAATACCCCAACCATTTTTATTTATCAATGCAACTATTGATATTTCCTATCTAATATCATCATAAAAACTCCAATTTCCGCTATATTCAACAATTCGGTCAAAGGTCACTGGCCGTCAGTACGGAAGTTCGCCAAAAGATGGCGCGCGTATCGCTTCCTTGTTTACGCGTATTTTTAGATCCAGATGTGTAGTAGGTAGGTACTTCATGTCGTTTCGATGCTGATTAATGTTGATTCTGTTTAGTTATTTATTGATAGTACGGTTTGGTTTATTGTAAACATTTTAGATAATAAAATCTAAGTAGGTATATTTAAGCGACTCTACAATGGTAGCAATTCGTGGTTGCAAAATACGCGACTTAACTAATATAAGTCCATACCTGTCACTTTCTATCATGAGAAAACAGAACAGGATGGCAATACTTTTAGTTGAAATTAAGTTAGAATCGGGCCCAAGGAATTGGATATTCGTCTTCTATTGTTGAACGACCCGATAAAGTCTTCTAAAGCATCTAATTAGCCTCTGAAATGGTTTGTGTAACGAACTCTAACAGAGACGTGAAAAGTTTGGGATTGACGGATTAGCGTGCACTCCGGAGCACGAAAAAGATAATTTACTTTACAGACTGATAATGTTAACTGCATATCCTAACTTAGGTGCTTCCATGCTGGACTGGGAACGATAGAAAAACATAGAATGTGCCAGCTGCATCTCCTCCCGGGCATGCTGTAAAAACCAGCTAAGGGATTCGAGGGTTTCAGTATATATTGTAATCTAGGCGATGGGCTGACAACCTGTCACTACATAATGTCATGCAATATACAGATCTATCTTAATCAACCTCAAAACTTGCCAGAGTTTTTAACCCGCCAATGCGAATCAATGGCCTCTGACATGGCTTACCGACTAATATCTACGATATTAACCGGGACCAACAGTTTAACGTGCCTTCCGAAGCACAGAAACGCTCGAGTTGTTATACTACAACCGGTTACCCACCCATGACCTGGCCACGGCGATGATGTTAGGAATTGACACTTACAGTATTATTATTTACTTACTTACTTTATTATTTTTGCCATGCTGGACTAGGAGCGATAGAAAAACATAGAATGTGCCAGCTGAGCTGCATCTCCACCCGAGCATGCTGTTAAAACTAGCTAAGGGATTCGAGGGTTTCAATATATTGTATTTTAGGCGATGGGCTGACAACCTGTCACTACAGCAATATACAATTTATCTCAAAACTTGTCAGACGTGGCGGAATAACCTTTGTTTGGGTCGATGATACTCTGCCTACCATTAGGGATACAGGCATGATAGTATGTATGTTACAGAAACCGTGTCAGAGGGCCTATTTCCTGCATGATCAAACCTACTCCCTCCAGACCTAGTTTTTTTAAAATTAGAAATGGGTTTGCTCTTAACTCCAGTCTAGGTCGGAAGCGGCAGAGACGAAGTCGACGATGGAGCGAGCTCACACAGATCTCAAGATTATAGGCAACATACTTAGTAATTTCTTTTGAATTATTGTGTAATAAATAAAGTATTTTTATGGTTCAATGAACTAAAAGCAAATAAGTAAGTAAACGATACGATATCATGTGTAAACGGAAGAATTATACAACAACATTATTTAATGACGATAATGCAATGCATTGACTTTAAAAAATAAATACAATCGGACTGAGAGCGATAGAAAAACATAGAATGTGCCAGCTGCATCTCCTCCCGGGCATGCTGTAAAACCAGCTAAGGGATTCGAGGGTTTCAATATAATATTGTAATTTAGGCGATGGGCATAAGCCATGTCAGAATATTCAGCGGCTTGATAACTTTGACAGCTGGATTGGCTACTAACTAACCTAGCAAAAGCCTGATCTATATTTGTACTGGATTCTCTTCTGTGTTGCGGAGGTCAGATAACAGTCGCTCTGTGTAAAAACCAGTATCCTCATTCGATCCCCTAGATTAGGCAGCCGACCACGTGAAACAAGGGACAAGGCTAGCGATCTTCCCAGTTTGTTTTTATCCCCATTGAAAAAGGTTGTGTGTGATTGTGCGTAATTGGGTACTTGACTGGGTAGCTTAAAAAATTCAAAACGTTTATACTTAAAACTGATGGCTAAAAATATTGTGGATTTCATTCATCATTAAAAAAAAAATGCACATTTAAATTTTAATGATCGAGTTAAAAGTATATAAGTTATTGATTTGAGTAGTCAATATTTACTAAAATGTGACGTCATAACTCACTCTATTTTCATACAAAAAAGCGTTTTTGACATTTCATAAAACGTTGCTGATTTGACTAGTTGGAAAGTAGCCAATTTTAGGAATCTCACGTCACCCAGCGTATCTACTACCTAAGCTTGTATAGAATCCCTCGCACGCATGGCAGAAGCTGAACTATTGATTTTAGAACACTCCAACCTTACGCAGACAGTTCAAGGTAACCGGGCTAGACCTACTTGCCTATGTGGGGGTGGAAACGAGTCTAGATTTTAGGTATTCTTTGGCAAAAAGTTTAATCGATGAGATAATTGTCTGTGTGAGCTTTATTTTAAGAGAATAGAGGTACCTTTTGTGTAAAATTTACTTACCTAGGTAGATATATACATACACATACATACACAAATCACGCCTTTATCCCTAATGGGGTAGGCAGAGCGAAAACGACCCAAAGGTCGTTCCGCCACGTCTGACAAGTTTTGAGGGTTATTTCAGATGGTCATGTGTAGCTATTGCTATAGTGACAGGGTGTCAGCCCATCGCCTAAATTACAATACATTAAACCCTCGAATCCCTTAGCTGGTTTCGATACTACCTAATAGACTTTCTATAAACTTATTTTTTGTTTATGATGCTTTTGTCACCTGTCTAAAATGTTATTTCCTCATCATTGATTTTTTTTTTCCTGTTAAATTTTAAAGGAAATGTCATGTTTTCCGCTTAATATGATTTGATGTTTAATGTATAGAAAACGGTGTTTTTTTAGGTCAATGCCCTACTTGCAGATATGAGTAATGAACTGTATGGAATGCGCTTCTTATGACTCTATATTTTTTCTTACAAGTTTTTTACTTTTAGAATTCTACCTGCCACAATTGAAGCCTTTTATTTGTGTAAATACAGTAAAGGTTCATATATAAATATACGGAATATTCCAGCAAAGCTACGAGAAAACTCTCCAAAACGGAAAAAAATATTTTGTACAAAATTCGCCACAACGCGCAGCGCCATCTCTGACAGAGTAGCGGAACCAGAGTTCATCATTGCCAAACCTCGGTGAACGACCCCGGCTTATCTTGTACTGTTGGTTCATACACCGCTGTACGTAGTTGTATGGGGTATGTATGTATGACGCATGCTATACGTCGAAGGATTTGTATGGTTTATTCATCGGCTTGAAGGAAATGCGACACTCGACCATAATAATATTGGAATCGATGCAACAGGAAGTACCTACAAAAATTTTAATGCTCATTTTAAATTGTATTCCCTTGGATATTTCTACACTTTTATTGATAGATAGATAGGTAGATAGATAAAAAGTTTATTGCATAAAAAACATCACACATAAAACAAAGAAAGAAAGAAAGAAAGAAAGAAAAAGAAAATCATGGACATGACAAAGAATAAACCAGTGCTACATTCTGTTGAATGTGTGCTGAAGTGATGCAGAGGGTCAAAGCTCAGTGTATTATAATTTATAGCAACACTGATTTTCAGCTCTCACCCAAATGAAATGACGTGACGTTATTGCTTTAGTACCTAGTAGGGGATTTCATTTCGAGAGGGACTTTAAAATTTTTGATTTTCTTCAACTGACAACTCGTCATACGGCTTTATAGCTTCAATTGAAAACTAAGAGAAAACGTGAATTCACTCCAACATCGAATCTGTTTTAGTTATAGGTAGATCTGAGCTAGAGTCAAAAAATCGGAATAAAAAAACATGTTCATTACAATACAGAAATTAATTTTACATAGAGTAGGTATATAAGTAACACCCTATATTATATCTATTCGTCTTCTGTCGAGTGGGTAGGTATTGAGTCGATCGACCCGATGAACCGTGGTGTCAAGAGTTTTAAAACCGCCTAATAGCACAGCTAATAGGCCTCTGAGAGGGTTTGTATATATCGACCACTATCAAAGACAACGACCGGGACCGACGGCTAAACGTGCCCTCCGAAGCACGGAATCTTTTTTCTTCCAGACAATCAGGTGATTCAACCTGCATTGTCCTAACTAAACTGGGGAAAATATCACAAAGTGATAAATTGACGAATGTTGTGTTCCCCCCTGGGAATCGAACCTAAATTTAGAGCAATAAGTGAAATAAGTTTGATGTTTACGTTTTGACTTTGACGTCATAGATATTATGCTATCTTTTTATCAGGTTAGTCTAGACAGTCGGTCTCATACACATTATGAAACATAGTATTTGAACGATAACAAAAAAATATCTCATGTTGTCGATCATAAAAATAATTCCGTGATATAGATATAGGTATTGTGTTTCTGGGACTTAGGCTCGTATTTATAAAGCAATCTCAAGATTGAGAGCAATATTAAGTATGGATTTGACAGTTCGTTTTGTACTGAAATGACATTTCTGATACGAACTCAAACTCACTGTCAGACTGAGCGCTGATTATAAATACGGGCCTTATTGTCTAGACTACACTTACTGATAAAAATATAGCATATAACAATCCGCGAAGTGTTCCTTTTTTCCGGCCAATGAGCGATTTCGGGGATTGTGCGTAAGCGTAACAGATATTTCTATCTTTTATCAGTAGTCTAGACAATCAGTCCAGAAATTATAATAATATGTGAGCATATCACAGAATTATTTTTATGATCGACAACATAAGATATTTTTTTTGTTATCGTTCAAATACTATGTTTCATAATGTTTTTAAGACCTACTGTCTAGACTAGACTAACTTACTGATAAAAATGAGCATAATCATACATACATACCTACATAAAATCACGCCTTTATCCCTAATGGTGTAGGCAGAGCAAAAACGACCTATACAAAGGTCGTTCCGCCACGTCCGACAAGTTTAGAGGGTTATTACAGAAATTATTGATTATGTATATTGCTCAGTGACAGGTTGTCAGCCCATGGCCTAAATTGCAATACACTGAAACCCTCGAATCCCTTAGCTGGTTTTACAACATGCCCGGGAGGAGATGCAGCTGGCACATTCTATGTTTTTCTATCACTCCCAATCTAGCATGGAAGGTACAAAATAAGTTGTACCTACCTATCCTATATTTTAATCTCTGAGAATTCGGTTATGCAGACAGATAATTAAATTACATTAGATATTTTTTTGTTATCGTTCAAATACTATGCTTCATAATTATGTGTCTGGGTCCGAATGTCTAGACTAACTTACTGATAAAAGATAGCACGATCATAATCTATGACGGCAAAGTATCAAAACAAAACAGTCATATTGCCTAAACATCGTACTTATTTCTCTTCTTATACAGGGTGTAAAAAAGTACTGCGTTCCTTTAAACCACATGTTCTACTGATGATACCAAAACAACTTTCCAAAAACGAAAAATTTAAGCTTGAAAAATAATTTCGCCTTGTCCTTACAAAACTGCAGATCCCGGAGAGCATCTTTGTATGGAAAACACAAATTTTTTTTCGAGCTAAAATTTTTTTGCTTTGGGAAAGTTGTTGGGTATCATATCATCAGTAGAACATGTGGTTTAAATGAACGCAGTACTTTTTTTCACTCTGTATAAGTTTTTTTTGTTATCGTTTAAATACTTTTTGTTTCATTATGTTTTTGGGATAAATTGTCTAGACTAACTTACTGATATAAATATGAGATACAATCTATGACGTCAAAGTACCTACCTAACAAAAAAATCATTTTACCAAAACAAAGTATTTATTTCTCTTCTAATATTTGCGTACCCACATACGTACCTACATACAGAAGTTAGGATATAACATACATACAAACATAAATCACGCCTTTATCCCCAATGGGGTAGGCAGAGCGTCAACGACCCAAACAAAGGTCGTTACGCCACGTCTGACAAGTTTTGAGGGTTGATTAAGATAGATCTGTATATTGCATGACATTATGTAGTGACAGGTTGTCAGCCCATCGCCTAGATTACAATATATACTGAAACCCTCGAATCCCTTAGCTGGTTTTTACAGCATGCCCGGGAGGAGATGCAGCTGGCACATTCTATGTTTTTCTATCGTTCCCAGTCCAGCATGGAAGCACCTAAGTTAGGATATGCAGTTAACATTATCAGTCTGTAAAGTAAATTATCTTTTCGTGCTCCGGAGTGCACGCTAATCCGTCAATCCCAAACTTTTCACGTCTCTGTTAGAGTTCGTTACACAAACCATTTCAGAGGCTAATTAGATGCTTTAGAAGACTTTATCGGGTCGTTCAACAATAGAAGACGAATATCCAATTCCTTGGGCCCGATTCTAACTTAATTTCAACTAAAAGTATTGCCATCCTGTTCTGTTTTCTCATGATAGAAAGTGACAGGTATGGACTTATATTAGTTAAGTCGCGTATTTTGCAACCACGAATTGCTACCATTGTAGAGTCGCTTAAATATACCTACTTAGATTTTATTATCTAAAATGTTTACAATAAACCAAACCGTACTATCAATAAATAACTAAACAGAATCAACATTAATCAGCATCGAAACGACATGAAGTACCTACCTACTACACATCTGGATCTAAAAATACGCGTAAACAAGGAAGCGATACGCGCGCCATCTTTTGGCGAACTTCCGTACTGACGGCCAGTGACCTTTGACCGAATTGTTGAATATAGCGGAAATTGGAGTTTTTATGATGATATTAGATAGGAAATATCAATAGTTGCATTGATAAATAAAAATGGTTGGGGTATTATGCGATTTCGGTTTGAAAATACCGAAAGTAAAGTCAGACGTCGTTGGTCTTAGTTCCGCTATCCGATGACAGATGGCGCTCGATATCGTTTTAATTTTATGTAGAGTTCGTCTTCATGAAAATAAATAAGAAAATGTTCACAGACGTGTTTAGTTCAGTATATTTAATGGAAGTGTTTCTGTACTATATTATGCATGTATTATACGTATAAACCTTTCTCTTGAATCACTCTTATCTATTCACAGTACCTAGGGGCGAAAAGTAGCGCGACCGTGGCGCCATCAGTTTTAAATTAATTGTGCCTGAAATACAAACATTTTCATGAATATTTTGCGTTTCGCGAGAATCGCAACTAATCTTCCATTTTATATTCCATAATACAATAATACAATACATAGCTTTAATGCTTAGGGTGAATTATTATATTATGGATTATAAAATGGACCCTTAGTTGCGATTGTCGGTACTATTATATATTCTGTGGCCAAATGTAAAATATTCATGAAAATGTTTGTATTTCAGGCACAATTAATTTAAAACTGATGGCGCCACGGATGCTGATCAAACCTATTCGTGGAATAAGGAAAAAAAATGGCCCTACCATACAAAATGACTGGACTGAAGCCGCTGAAACCATTTTGTTGTATGGGAGGCTGTTTTATTTTGGCCAACCCAGCTGTCAGAGTTTTCAAGCCTAGCAATGGCCACGCTTAGCAATGGCCTCCGACATGGCTTAACGAAACCGAGACTAACGGCTCGACGTGCCTTCCGAAGCACGGAAACGCTCGAGTTTTAAACCATTACCGACGGCGCTGGTTGCTTAACATTCGTTATCGGAATGACACTTGACCACGAGCGCTTCTAAGAAGGTATGTTAGAATCCTTGAAGTCAGTAACGGGTTTTGATCAGACCAGACCCTTTACACAAGAGGTCCCTCCGGTCCCTCAAGCCCTCAAGGTCGAAGCCCTCATTTTGAGGACCCTCAGTCTAAAGGTCTTTATAAAAAAATCCGTCCGAAGGACCATCTTTTGTATTCTTAAGAACTTAGGTAACTTCTTTTTGTTTGTGATTTTTCGCGATTTAGGTACCTATACAAATACCTACCTAGATTAAAAAAGCATAATGTAGTGACCAATTAATCTGAACTGCATCCGCTCTAGTGATCTGATTTATGGACTCAATTCTTACAAGAATACAAAAGTTTTTAGTTTAATTAGTTTTATTTTCTCCAGTTCGGTTAGGAAAATGTACGCTTAATAACTTGATTGTTTGAAAAGGAAAAGGATTCTGTGCTTTGGAGAGTACGTTAAGCCGTCGTCGGTTCGTAGCTTTTCCGGGCATGCTGCAAATGCCTTTTTTTTTTGAGGAACTGCATTCAATGATTCTGAAATTTGAGAGTGAGAGAATAACATAGAATGCTTTGGTGGTGTGATTATATGAATTACCCCTTTTTTTTAAATAGTAAAACGCAGTCTTCATTACTTGCTGTGATGCAGCAGTGCGTATTGCGTAATCGGGCAATCTTCGCATTGTCTGGGTAGCAGTATGTAGCAGTAACAGTAACGCCACGTAACAGTTGGTTTCGTATGCGTCTGGCGTTACGCGATGTTACTTGGCGCGTTCTTGTGTTGGGAAAACCCGTTCTTTAGACATAATTGTAAAAAATAACGCTTCAACATTTTTTTTTATACATACTATACATACAGTGACGCCTGAATTTTTAGGGCAGGCAGAGCGTTAAGCGCCTAGTAAAAGGTGTCTTCGCCACGCCTGATCTTGAGGTCAAACCTAACGCTTAAGTGTCAGGTTGTCAGTCTCTCGCCTAAACCACAATACACTGTAACTCTCGAATCACTTTGCGGATTTTACAGCCTGTTTGCTAGGAGAGGCAGCTGGCACATTCTATGTATTTTTTTTCGCTCCCAGTCCAGCTAACTAACAAGTAACAACACATTTGTCGTGAACCGTAACCCAATAGTACACATCAGAACTTTGACCTCACCTGAACTCAAAGTAGATCGTTTTGTGACCCCAAAGGCCTCAAGGTCAGAAGGTTGGGGTCAGACTAGGCGTTCGCGAATTTGCCGAAAACAGGACGCGATCTGCTACGTTAGAAATATGGGTCGACCTACTCAATTCCAAAACTGATGAATATGAGGAAGTGTGGATGAGATTGCTGCTTAACAATAAAGTCGCCTATTTCTATTTGTAATGTAATCACTATCACTATCATTATCACTATCACTTCACTATCACTACATAGTATAAAACAAAGTCGCTCCCCGCTGTCTGTATGTATGTCTGTATTATATGCTTAGATCTTTAAAACTACGCAACGGATCTGGATGCGGTTTTTTGTAATAGATAAGAGTGATTCAAGAGAAAGGTTTATACGTATAATACATGCATAATATAGTACAGAAACACTGATAATTTTAGAGGTTTCTGATGTGATGTCGTAAATAGACTAATTTTTTTGTGCTTACATTGCAAACGCTGGCTGAACCCTACGAGATCAAAATAATGTACTACAGTATTGTACACCTTAATAAGGTCTACAAAAAAGTCCGCGATGGTATATGTCTATCTCAACCGACAATAACCATTTTTAATCCTTTATATTTTACGAGAAATAATGGCTTATTTAATGGAGAATTTAATTCTTATCCAAATAAATATGTTATTAAGCTTGGACATTAAATGTAGATTATAATTGTCCCTGTATTGTTTTAGTTGATTCTTAAAAAGTTAAAAAAGCCCTATTTAAAACTAGAACATACCTACCTAGTTCTAGGCAAAAGGGTGCAGTGCAGGGTCCCTTAGATATGCCGTCCTACTCGCTCTTATTTACCAAAGGATGTTAGAAAGAGACAGCTATTTGCTTTGTCTAACTGACCTATTTCGAACACGTGGTTTGAGACGTATTGTCTATTTAAAAAAGGGGAAAATAGTATGGACTTTAAAATGGTTCTAAGTATAATTTTTTACTTCCATGCTGGAACGGGAGCGATAGAAAAACATAGAATGTTCCAGCTGCCCTTCCTCCCGGGCATGCTGTAGAAGTCAGCACAACTTGCGTGGGTGACAATGCTATCTATTCGTTGAGGGTACAACTTTAGCTAAATCTTGACTAAAATTATTGCCGTCCCTTTCTGTTCTCTTATGAAGGACAATGACAGGTATAGACTTATAGTAGTTAAGTCCTGATTTTTGCAAATACGAATCGCTACCAGTAGTGTATTATAATTTAGGCGACGGGCTGACAATCTGTCACTACTGTAGCGATACACATTTCAATCTTATTAACTGCCCTCAATCAATACTTATCAGACGTGACGGAAACGACTTTTACTAGGCGTTTTACGTTCCGCCTACCCCACTAGGGATAAAGGCGCGATTTTATGTGTGTATTTATATTTTTCAGACATACATACCTACGTATGTACGTGAAACTTCGCTTAACTTTAAAGTATTCTGGGAAAATAAGCAGCTGGTGCATTCTATGGTTTTTTTTAACGTTCAAAGTTCAGCATGAAAGGGAAATCAAGACATGAAAAATTAAAACGTGCCTTCTAAGACCCGGAAATCATCTATCAAGTCAGTAAACTACATATAATTTTGATATCTAAAGATATGAACTGGGAGTGATAGAAAAACATAGAATGTACCAGCTGCATCTCCTCCCGGGCATGCTGTAAAAACTAGCTAAGGGATACGAGGGTTTCAATTATTGCAATTTAGGCGATGGGCTGACAACCCGTCACTAAAGCAATACACTACCTACATAATTATCTGTAATTAATAGCCCTCAAAACTTGTCAGACGTGGCGGGACGACCTTATTTAGGTCGTTTTTGCTCTGCCTACCCCATTAGGGATAAAGGCGTGATTTTATGTATGTATGTATGTATCTAAAGATAATATTTTATTATCTAGTGAATAGTGAAGTAATGTAAACATTTGGAAACAGTTAATTCTGTGTGAACCACACAACTATCTGTTACTAGAAACCAGTATAGATAAAATATCTATAAAATACAGGGTGTTAAATAATATTTAGCTTTAAGCCCGATTTTTGGTGACAGATCTACAATTTTGGGAACCAATATAATTATTTGGTGATCGATATAATTTCCTGGTGATCATTGATGAATATTTTGTTGGGAATGGGAACACCTTTATCCCTTACGGGGTAGGCAGGGCATAAAACGTTGAATGTGTATCGCTAATAGTGACAGGTTGTCAGTCTGTCGCCTAAATTACAACCCTCGAATCCCTTTTGCTGATTTTGATACCATGTCAGCGGCAGCTGGAACATTCTATGTAAGTTGGGAAAATCACACAAAGTGATAAATTAACAAATATCAACTTTGTTTTCTCTCCTTAGAAACGAACCCAGGACCTCGGGATCAGGAGCCCATGGCTCAGACCACTAGACCACGGAGGCAGTTCCTATTTGAAGGCCGTTTAACTTAACATTCTGTATTTTATTGCGGTTTCACGTAAAATTGGTTAGAAGCTTCAGTACCTTATAATATATTGATAAAGGTTTTGATAAAATATGCCTGATAATATATGTTTTGATATAATTGTATAAATTAAAAAAATATAATTTAGTTAAACATCCTAGTTTAAAGTCAAAGTCAAATTGTTTATTGCAAACCATATGGTACATGTAAAGATGGTAACAAATAAAATGAGATTCACATATGGACCCGGCAGGGCACAGCAACTTACAATAAATTTTAGAAGCACCCAAAATATAAACTATCGTAGTTAGAACATTAATTTCATTTAAAAGATAAAATAACAACTTAGTTTATTTATGACCGGTTTTTTAAACCGTAGTCGTAAATGAGTTTTTTATTGGAATGAGTTATTTATCGCAGTAAAAACTACTTGCTTGCTAATGGCGATTTTTATTCATACTTTTTCAAATCAAAAATCTTTTCATAATATTTGTGATGTTGTTGGTAAAAAAAAATTACCTAATAAAAAAAACTTACTTACTTCGATGCTGGACTGGGAGTGAAAGAAAAACATAGAATGTGGCAGCTGCATTTCCTCCCGTGCATGCTGTAAAAATCAGCTAAGGGAATCGAGGGTTTCAGTGTGTTGCAATTTAGGCGATGGGCTGACAACCCGTCACTATAGCGATATACACAATCATCATCTGTACCAACCCTCTAAACTTGTCAGACGTGGCGACACGGCCTTTGTTTAGGTCGTTTTTGCTCTGCCTACCCCATTACGGATAATGGCGTGATTCTATGTATGTTTGTATGTATAAAAAAAAAGTTTAAAATTAATTATTAACAAGAAAATCTACTTACTTAAAATAATTAAAGTTGTAGAGTGTAGAGCATGAAGAGTCAATAACTATCGTTCGTTTCAAAATAGTGTCTAGTTAAAAATATTTAAAGTTGACTAAATAAAGCTGTTACGCAGAGAATAGAATACTTATCTAGCATCAACTTTTAAACAGTTACAAATAACAGTTATAGCAGTAACCGTTAAAAATGTTAAAATACTGTAAAATTCGCAGCCAAAAATCCCAGTCTCACATCTTATTACTGATTATAAAATGTAACGTTAATCCGCTTATTAAAAATCTAATAATACTGAAGACTAGGCTGCATGGGCTAAAGCTTTTTGCCGTCCCATTACAATATGGGAGAATCCTAAAATAAAAAATGTTAAAAAACTAAATAAAATTATCTGTCGACGCAACCAGCCAGTGTTTCAAAGTAGGTAGATTATAAAACGATCCAGGACGAGTACCTAGTGGACTTACAGTACGAAATTTCTGGACGCATTCCAAATTCGAAAACTTTTCACTTTACAATTTGAATTTCACAAAACACACTGGCCACTTCACACTGCACATGTTGACAGGCACTTTTTAATTAAAAAATATAAGGTTCGATATTTGTTTTCCGCGCCGGTCGGTGTGCTAAGGCGTTATACACCCGGCTGCCTGCGGGACCACTAGGAAATGAAACAGCAGAACAACACAAGCAAGCCCCGGGTTTGCGTGTGTGCGTCGGTGCATCGACAAGCAACACTTTATTTATAGGCCTATGCGTGCATGTGCATGTGTGCACCGCTTTTTAAATGCAGAAAATAGCTCACAATTAGTTAATTCAGTTCGCCACTGGAACGCGGGATGTAGAGTCTAATAAGAATGTTTCAGCAGTTGAAAATGGCATTTTCTTTTAAACAAGATTCCAATAAGAAATACTTAGACACTTAAAAGCTGTAAAATTTTGCGTAGAATTTGAAAATTCTACATAAAAAAGTTCAAAGAATAAAAAATTCAAGTACGAAAAGCCGCTGAGCCGACATAGCGGTATCAAGAGAAAAATGTTACGCGGCTAAATCACAACAACCGTTATTACATAACCGTCTGCGGGAAAGAGATGAAGATATGCATCTGTATACGCGAGAGCGAGACGGGCTGTCAGTAACAGTTGTGCAACACAGAGAAAGCTCACACGTCTGTACTTTCTTTGTACATTCAAGAATGCGATAGTGTGTGTGAGCCTTTACAATTTTTAAAATCGAAAACATAGGCAAATAGGCATGCTTTTAAAAAACTGCTTCATGGCAAACTCTGATAAAGTTTTTATTCCATAAAAAGAATTGTAAATAAAAAAGAACATATTATTTTCATAATATTAGTTAATTAAAATTAGAACTTGCATTTTGACACACATTTTTAATTGATATTATAATTCATAGAACTCTAAAACTAGGACGTTATTTTTTATTATTATTAATCGATTTTCCTTATGAATGCGGTTTTTTCTCGATTAAGTTGAATCATAGATTGCAAGAACTGGCCGAAACGAGGGCGCGATTGATGAGTAATAAAGCCTTGGTATGACTTAGTTCCGCTACTCGGCAATAGATGGCTGTATTTTCGACAACTGTAATGGTAGAGCTAAATAGAAATTCTATGAATTCTTTAAAGAGGCAATTAATTAAATTTCGTGTTTAAAAATAATAATGACTAATCTATACAATACGACAATATTATATAAAAATATATTGGGATTCATGGTAAATACAACGACAATTGTTGTTAAAATTGCGAAATGTAGAGTCGAAATTATTGTTTTCCTTTAAAAAAAAAATGCTAAAAGAAAATAATCAATGTGCTTTCCCGCCAAAATTGAGCAAGCCCTGAAATGTAGGTAGTAAACGCAAAAATCTACGAAATATATTCCGTAAGCTATCACGTAATAACAAAAATGATTTGCATATAAATTAAAAGTTAAGAAATGAGAGAAAATAATAATAATTGTTATTTTAAAATTTTAAATTAATAAAGTGATTATAATTTTATCTTCATAAAACCTGTTATACTGTGTATATTGCATCACAGCACAGCGAAGGAAGTGAAATAACAGTCATAATATTTATGTAGTTGTCCTTTTCCGGCGGTATGACGCCATCTTCCTCACACGCGTAGCGTTCTACACCTAAACCGCAGACACTGACAAGACTATTTCCGTCCCTTTTCCGCAAACGCGCGTTTGTATACGTCGTCACTCTTCCTACAAGGCAACGAAGTTCATCGACCTGTCCTTGCTGTGTATGTGTGCAAGGCTTGTACAGTTATTTATACGCAGCTGTGTGTGTGTGTGTGCGTGTGCATCATAAAGATTGATGCACACTTGGAGTGTTTTTTTTTTTGTGTTGTGTTGATAAATAGGTCATGAGTCGCAAACCTGCACTTTTCTGATTCAGGTGCCGTAACTTACCTGCGAAAAAAAAAACAAATTTAGTATATTGTCGTTCAACAATTTCAACATATTATATAACGTAATTCAAAAAGCGAAATATTGACAATGAAGAAAATTAAAAGATATTGAAACGTAATAAATAACAAAATAATCCAAAATGCATGCAAAAAAAATTATTAGTTGCAAAAACTAAAGCACCCAAGCATATTTAGTACCTACAAGTTAGTTAGCACTTTAACATCTTTGTTCGTCGTTAACATAAGAGTTAATTTAAAAAAGTATATCAAACTCTATCCTACGAATAAAAATAAACGAATAACCAATCACATTAAAAAAAACATTTTCCAGTTATCCTCCCAACCTATCATCGAAAAAAAAATATGGAGACTCCCTAACTACAGTTATAAAAAAAAAAGTTGCGTCACAGCCTATAAAAAATGTCTGCAAGGCGTCAAGTCGTCGTGATGTAACCGCGCTCACGTGTGCACACACACACACACAACACACACAGTTTTAACTATACATGTATACGCGTGTATTTACACGGGTTTGCATGTTTGCGTTCTAATCTTCGCAGGAATGCGGGTGGTACCTTTAATGAGTTACTTTTTTAAAAGCCTGAAAAGGGAAGTGGTTTTTTAAAGGCTTTTTGAGTTGAAGCCGTATTGGAGTATGTGAATGTGGGTAAGTAGGAAGCAATCACGCTTGTGTACTCTAAGGGAATGGCAGATAATCAAAAAAGGACCAAATTACACAAATGACCGATACATACATACATACATACATATAATCACGCCTTTATCCCTAAAGGGGTAGGCAGAGCGTGAACGACCTTCACAAAGGTCGTTTCGCCACGTCTGACAAATTTTGAGGGTTATTCCAGAGGGATCTGTATATTGCTATAGTGAAAGGTTGTCAGCCCATCGCCTAAATTACAATACTGAAACCCTCATATCCCTTAGCTGATTTTTACAGCATGCACGGGAGGAGATGAAGCTGGCACATTCTATGTTTTTCTATTACTCCCAGTCCAGCACGGAAGTTAAGTGACTATACATATAGTATTTCCAAATTAAAAAAACTGCGTTAGTATGTAGCTGCCACACAGCATAATATGCATCACTCATTTCGGGTAGGTGAACTTTTTTTAGGTCACCAGCCGAAATTTTTGAATGGTTTGCAAGTTTGCTTTAGAGTGCTTCATTTCTTAGTCATTGATTATTTTAAAACATAAAGATTATTTAGTAAAAACATTGTTTAATTTATTTGTGTTTTTAAATTATAATTTTTGAGTTTAGAATTACTTAAATTGTATCGGGTCTGAGCTAGCAATGTGCCGTTCCCAGGAATATTCCCTAAGGTGGGAATATTCCCCTATGTTCCCGGAATATTCCCCTATGTTCCCGGAATATTCCCCTATGTTCTATGTTTATACTTACATAAAGTAAAAGTAAAGTAAAAAGTTATTTATTCAGTAAAAACAATTCAATGTACACAATGCGCACTGATCCTCACACTAGGATACCCTGTGTTGTGAGTAACCAGCCTCTTCCTTAGGACTATGTTATTAAGTCTATACAATTTGTAATACAAAAATTGTTAATCGTGAATATCAGAAAATAGTATGTAAATAAATAATAAATAAATAAATAAATAAATATAATTAAAGTGTGATTTTTATATAGATACATACATATAATAATATGAGTGTGTGTGTGTGTGTGTGTGTGTGTGTGTGTGCGTATGTGTGAAGTTTAAGTGCGATGCTTACTTTATTATTTCTAACAACTTTTCCGTATCGTCATAGTTTAAGGTAAGTAAATATGATTTAACTTGTTTTTTGCATATACATTTTGTTAAATGTGCTATCTTTAACTTATTATTTATTTTTTGGTATATAGATGGTCCTGTAAATTCATAAGACCTATGTCCAAATGCTGTTTTTGTGGCTTTTGGCTTCCAAGTTAGATTACGCAGCGATCTACTAGTAGTATGTGTATTTTGTAGCGCATTTTTATGAAATTTTAGTGTTATAGCATGGACAAACAACTGTCGTAACGTAAGTACTTGACATTCGGAGTACAGTTCCCTGGTAGGGTGTCTAATAGTATATTAGGCAACGAGGGAATAAAGCAGTGTCTAACGTCACGGGCAGCATATTGAATCCTGAGCGGAATGAAGGATTCTAGGATTAAATCTTTAATTCCTGAGCGAAGCGAGGGAATTATGACAAGAATCCTGAATGTAGCGAGGGATTCAAGTCTGCCCAAGGCGAAGACACATTTATTCCCGAGGAGCATACTATATTTTACACACCTACTGCACAGATTACTTAGACGGTGGCAGGCGTCTGTAAGATAATAAAGCTCAGAAATATACCTAATCATGTAATATTGATACATAAATAAATATTGAAAACATACCAGAAGCAACAGATCCGAAAGTCAATTCACACTCACTGAACTACACTTCACGTTCACAATCCACTACCTACGTATTTTTCCAAAAAACGAATTGATCGTATTTAACATATTCAACATAAATAACAAAATACGATAAAATAAGTACTAGTCACAATGTCTTCTGGAGTCAAAATATTAATTTCACTCGACAATTTACGAAATGGAAGTAATAATCAATGAGAGAAAAACTTTTGCAAAATCAAACCGCGTTTTCTTTTTTTTAGTTTCTTTTTTTTATACAAAGCAAAGAGCACATACAGATAACTAGTCATACAGCCTTTTTACACTCGCCGGGAGGCGCAGAAGGCGAGTGTGGCAACAGTTTTAATACACACACAGCCATATTTTTTTTTTCTGAAAATTATTTTCTTAGTAGTTCACATGACATTCCAAATTCAAATCACATAATAACCCTTGGGCTATTAAGGATTTCCATACAACTTTAAATCCCTTGGGATTATTTTCTTGCTTTAAACGCAAGTTCCTTGATACATTATGTTGATATAATAATGCAGAGGTGTGTAAAGGTTTTTTTATAAGCTACTTTAAGCACAGCTCTTTGGCCACGTTCTATGCGAATAAGATTAGTTTTTGCAGCAGCCCCCCAACTAGTGATACAGTAATTCAGTATTGATTCACATAAAGAATTATAAACTAGTCTTATCAGATCAGGATTGGCAACTCGCCTTAGCTTATAGAAGATGTGAAGTAACTTTCTTGTTCGGGCAGTAATTGCTTCTATCTGTTTTTTCCAGGTAAGCTTCGAGTCAATGGTTACTCCTAAATATTTTATGTCATTTACTTCTTCTATTTTAGTGCAAACACTATTACACTGTGTGATGTTACTATTATTACATTCGTGAATTTTAAGCACTAGAGGATTTTTTGGAGTGGTGCGTTTTGTAATTTT
Source organism: Scrobipalpa atriplicella (assembly GCA_029255725.1). Taxonomy (NCBI): domain Eukaryota; kingdom Metazoa; phylum Arthropoda; class Insecta; order Lepidoptera; family Gelechiidae; genus Scrobipalpa; species Scrobipalpa atriplicella. The sequence goes on along the minus strand of JARACY010005539.1, from coordinate 3,034 downwards.
GAAGCAGACGTACTTTGTTTTGCTTGTATTAAGAGTGAGCAGATTATACTGTAACCATTGATGTATTTGTTTGAGACCCTTCTCTGCTGTATTTTTAACTTCATTCCAGTTCTTACCATGAAAAATGATGGCTGTGTCATCAGCATAGGTATATATACTAGCATTTTTTAAATTCATATTACAAAGTTCGTTAATATAGACCAGAAACAAAGTAGGACCAAGTAAATATATTTAGGAATTAGCTTATGCCTCGAATACTTTTGTCAGCAGTATTCGGGGCATAAGCCAATTTTACGATGATATTCATGGGCGTACCCAGGTTTTGGGCCGGGGGGGGGGGGGGGGGACACCACTACTCCGTTTTTTTTGGGGGGGGGGGTCACTACTCCGTTTTGGGCCGGGGGGGGCAAACCACTACTCGGATTTACAAAAGTTGATAGTTAGTAGGGGAAAACAAAATCCAGGGGGAGGCAGCTGCCCCCCCCTCGTACCGCCCATGATGACACTGTCTTAAAAACACTGTTGCAACCCAGTGCTCTGATCTGCCCAGGAATCGAACCTACAATCCCACGTAAAGCAGCCAGGCACTACCAACTACACCACACAGCGCACCAGTAAAGAACGGTTCGCGTGTCACAGCCAGTTATACGACGTAACGGAGACTTTACCTCTATAATAGTGGTTTTTTTTCTCGAGTGTTACCTATCGCGCGATGATTGTCACAGTTACCTCATAACAGTCATAACTGCTATTATTATTTATGAGTGAGGCCGTAAATGCCACATATCGCGTAGACAGATTTCGCGCAGAGATCGCGTATAATCAAAAGGTCTGGAATACACTGACCACTATACCAATATAATATTAAATTATAATATATAATTATCTTAAATAAGTGGTCAGTGTATTCCAGGCCTTTTGATCCTACGCGATCACTGCGCGATCTCTGCGCAATCTCTGCGCGATCTCTGTCTACGCGATATGTGGCAAAATTTACGGCCTCACCCTAATACTGGAGTATTGATAACATTGTTACCATCCATCTTCTATGCTAGAATGGGAGAGATAGAAAAATATAGAATGTGGCAGCTGCTTCTCTTCCCGGGCATACTGTAGGAATCAGAAGACTAGGGTTTTGATGTATTGCAATTTAGGTGAAATGCTGACAACCTATCACTATAAGCAATATAAATACATAGTTCGTACTTACTTCTGGAATAACCTTAAAACCTCTTCAGACGTATAGCGAAAATGTTCTTTTATGGCGTTGTTACCTACCCCGTAAGGGATACTGGCGTGACTATAATAGTGGTTTTTTTCTCGGCTCAGGATTGTGAGAATTATCGCGCGGTGATTGTCACAGTTACAGCTCATAACTGTTACTATTGTTTATACCGATATGGAGTATTGAGAATCTTCGTTGGCATACGTAGAATAACGTATTTTACGGCCGTTATAATTATATTATATTATAATACTTCCATGCTGGACTGGGAGAGATAGAAAAACATAGAATGTGCCAGCTGCATCTCCTCCCGGGCATGCTGTAAAAACCAGCTAAGGGATTCGAGGGTTTCAGTATTGTTATTTAGGCGAAGGGCTGACAACCCGTCACTAGAGCAATATACACAACTATCTGGAATAACCCTCAAAACTTGTCAAACGTGGCGGAACGACCTTTATGTAGGTCGTTTACGCTCTGCCTACCTCATTAGGGATAAAGGCGTGATTATATGTATGTATGAATGTTTATTTTCAAGAGAGACACAAAAAAATTAAGTGATTATTCTTAGTTTGGTCAGGACAACTTTTTTTTTTTTCCTTCCTTAGTTAAAATAACTATTGCTTCAATAATAGTCTATGCCTGTAACATACAAATACATACATTACATATATTTACAAAGTAACTTGCTACTTTGTAGTAGTGTGTAGTAATAGCAATATAAGTACTATATACTATTTATAGTACCTATTTATAGTATTCGTGGGCTATGTAATGAATACTAGAACAATAATATTGGTATAGGTCAGTTTCCAGACTAAAACAGACGAAAGGATTCGGTTTGACCTAATTTCAACCTAATTTTGAATCCTTGTAAAAATACAGCGCTTATTTGTCAACTTCTTTGTTGTTGGCAGTTGTTAATCTAGTCACAGATATCCTGTCTGTTTCTAATTTAAGGGGCCTTACCATATTTCGCGGCGGGCCGAAATAGGTATTTGTCTCTCACTCACACAAACGTGGCACAACAACGTGCTGAACAATGAGAGTAGATTTGAACTCCCTCGGAATTAAAAACGTAAGCGACAAAATGACAAATTAGTTAAATTATGTATGAAAATTACATCAAAATGAAAAAAATATTACTACAAAGGATCAAGGTTAGTATGCTTTATGTTTTAAGAATAAAATTACGTAGTAGCTCGGTTGCCTTATTCATTAAAAACCGTTTTAAGTTTTTTGAAGACCTAAATTTATGATTTTTTATAACATGTTAAAACTGTTTTAATTGTGTTTTCAATACTTCATCGGACGAGAAATATCTCCAAGATCAATATAATATTTTTGTCGGCAGGCGTAAACGCAATACTTTGGCTAGAAATAATTTTACGCAACGTCAATAAAATTAGTAAGGAGCCTTAATATTGTTCATAAAATATTTTCAAACACATTTAAATTCAAAATCTGAGATGTCATCATACTTTTTCTAAATGCAGTCGTTAATGCTCTTACCAACTTCAAAAAACTAAACTCTAGCAAGAAAAAAAAAAGCATTTTACTAATGATAAACATCATAATTATGATTTGTGTCTTCAACTGCTTTTCTTCCTAACAACAGATACATATTCCGTTTAGTAGACAAAGAAATTACACCGTACCAAATCGGCTAGTATATAGGTAGTACACCGTCCCGAATCCGCTGCTCTGTGCGGAGTTACTGATAAGAAACTGCTTGTTTTCCTTATTGCATTCAGAATCGTAATATTATGAGAGACATACATACATACATATAATCACGCCTTTGTCCCTAAT
>JARACY010005538.1:0-21381 GCA_029255725.1 Scrobipalpa atriplicella | reverse complement strand
CCAAGAGAGGAAAAGGCCGAGAGACCTGGCTCTGAAGGAAAATCACCTCTTCAGACCAGTCGAAACGGAAGGAAGCCTCGGCGATAGTCTGAGCCAAGTAAGTTTAGTTTTATTTTTCTTAGTCTCCCTTTCTATTGTGCCGTAAATAATCTTTTTAGTCAGATAAGAGTCTTGGGATCGTAAATAATACCTTAGACTACGCTTTTATTCCTTATACCTGCGGAAATCCTTGGTTCCGGACAAAGTTGCGTCTAGTTTAAAACTTTTAAATCAGGCATCCCGGTTCCTTCCGTTCGGACTAATGAACCGTACTCCGTCCTGTTGAGTTTTTAGTTTCGCAGACTTTCTTAACTTCGTGTTTTATACGGTTACCCGTCTATTTGCATGCCGGATTACGTTAGGGAGTGCTTCCTCAGCGAAATATGGCATCGAGTTGAAATTACATTTACCGTTTATTTATATGCTTTCAAACGGATGTATTCTACAAGTTGCCGACGTCGCTTCCTTCTATCGTTTCCATTACCATGTGAATGCGACAGAGTAACGTTACATGAGCGCAATATTTTTCAATTCGCGGGTAGAAATGAAATTTGCGGTATGTCAATGGTCGTTTCGCGAGGGCGGGCGCGTTTCTTTGAGAAGCCGTTTGCGAGATCCTCACAAAGCGGGTTTGCTTTCAATTGAAACGGTTTCCTCGTAGACGAGTGTTATTTGAAAATAGTCGGCATTTTTTCCGTTTTATTGTCAGATGAGTAGCGTTTTTCCTTTAGCAGTGGCAATAGCTACCCGTAACCTTTACAGGTAGCGTTCATGGACGATTTTTCATCAAAAAGGAACAAGAAAGAAATAGTTGTTGTACCTATAGACCTATCGCAATAAAACAAAGGCAGACGGATGGAGAGCAACATTTCACTGCACTCCATTTCGCACAATGGCAGACAAGGGGTCGCAAGGCTTCTACAGTGCGATCACGCTTAAAATGAATGTGACGAATCACGCTTAAAATGAATGTGACGAAGAAAGAAACTGACGCCTTATTTGACAGTTCTCCCAACCTGCAGCGCGTTTACCCACGTTCATTATAAGCGTAGCCTTTCTCTGCCATTCACAACACCCACAATTGCCTGTAAAGTCACACCTCGAGAGCACTTGTCACCATCTGCGACACGGCAAATACTGCACGCTAAATGGATAGGAAACAGACGGAGACGTGAAGTTTTTTGTGATAGCTTTTAGATGGAGTTCTTTGATATGAACAGAGTTGTAAGATGTTTCCATCATTGAAAGTGTTTGTCTTGATTTTCGAGTGATTTTTCTTGTCAATTTTAGCTGAATGGTCTCAGGCTTCGTCAGGGTTGACATGGCTTATTTATGACCATCATCTTACTTACTTACTCCGCGACCATCTAACCACCTAAAATAATGCGTGTTTTGTCAGTATGTGGGAATGCTAGTACCTAAGTATAAGCCTTCTATCTACGTTTGCTTGCGCTCTCTACAACCTCTATCTCGATCACCTTTGGTCTAGAGTCAAACGCAAAAGCGTAGCTAATCTAATTTTTATCCAAAAAGAAACAAGAAAAATACAGACCCTCTTTACGCAGGTAGGTACTGTAGTACCGGATTAGGTAGGTACTTTACTTGGACGCATAATTTGTGAGTTTACACAGTCCTAAACCAACGGATCACAAACTGCCAGCTGCCGGTAAAACTTTCTGCCAAGTTAAACCTGACGGACTTGGCGAGAGCTCGTGAAGTTTTTAATGAACCGTTGTATTAATAATTCTGCAGATGAGGGTTAGAGTTTACATGCAGTGTAATTAATATTACAACAGTTTTCAAATAATGTACACAGTATATAAAATTACTAAGCAAATACTTTGCGTCTAGATCGTTAATTCGTTAAGCACGTATTATTTTGTGTAGGTAAAATTTTATGAACTAGTGAGTTTCTAGTGAGACTGAACTTTTGGGTTTATTTATGTGAACTTAATTTTTAGGAACGTTTTCTAGTTCTCGTTTATCTATACTCTGGATAGAGCCTCGTTACAATGTTCGAGAAAAACTTTTGCCACGAGAGCAAATCCTAACCAGGAAAAAATCGATCATATCAAAATAATCGATTACAATTTTAAACACTATTTATTATATTTTTTATTCTTTATTGTACACACAGATAGGTACTTAAACTAAACTTAAACTAGAGACATCATGTACAACGGCGAGCTTAACTCAAAATAATTGAGTTGTCTTCCAGCTTACCATGTGAGAGGAAAAGTAATAGGTAACAGCAGGCAAGAGTGTACGCAAGAAATATAATAAGCTACATACAAATATAGATACATAAATACTTACAAAATTATATACCTAAATATATAATTAATATTATATAAAAATCATTAGTACATATAATACGTAGTATATAAATATTCTTGACTGTAGTAAAAAAACTATTACCTCGGCATACAAATTAGGATTATGGGTAGAGGTACTTAACTACATCATCAACCCTCTACACATTACCAAAAATAGGGGGTGCCACACACATCGTAGCGTCCCAAAGAAGGCTCCAAAATTGGGTCCAGAGCATAATATTCATTACCCAGCACTTACCGGTCCATCGAGAGGACGATTAACCCTCAAAATTAGAGTCCCCGAGCAAGTTAACTGCTTAACTGCCTTTGGGGACCGTAAAGGGACATGTGCGAACGACTTTCGCAAAGCAAAGGGAATTCCTGTGGAGGTTTTTGGTGTAAAAAGGGTTGATGAGCAAAGTTTATTGTAAAAAGCCTATTAACGGTTATACCTAAGTGCTTAAGTAGAAAATTTTATGTATGTATATGTCGCAGGATTTTAATGAAATCGGTTTTTTGATCAAAAATCTAGGATTATTGGATTTTTAAATTTTTTGATCAAAAAACCGATTTCATCAAAATCCTGCGACATATATGTTTAAATTAATGGTGGAACCGAAAAGTGAAAACGAGAGGCCAGTAACAAAATTTTACAAAATGCAAACACCGAAAATTTTGTAAAAACTTAAAGATAATAGAACTAGCTAATGAAAAAACTCAAAATTCATCCGTGGCATCACAGACAAATTGATTTTCTATTGCAATTTTCCCAAATTTTCTTGTATACCGGGTCCCACAAAGGCTTGATAAAACTTTGTCAATTACACACATTATCATTGCAAACAAATCCTCCTGAAACATCCTTTCCAAATAAGGGTTTTATGTTTCAATTTCGACCAGGTTACCCACAAAAGGTCGCCCAATATGAATAGATGCCAAAATGAAATTCCTCTACCCTCATTTATCAGTATTTTAAAGCCAGACGACAAAATGGAGATAGCATGAATGGAAATTTAATATGAACAAACAGGCATTCGGAAATTCGTAATTAATGAGCTGTACGCCGTAAATTTTCAGGATATTGCCTTATCACAATGTGCTGAAATATTCCATTGGGCTTGAATAAAAGTTTTGCATTAAATCTTTCACTCATGTTATTTTCATAATCATTGGAAGAGTAGGTATGATTGTTTTTTTTTGTAAATAACTCTGACACTAGCTGATTCAGTTTTTAAGCAATAATATTGAAGTTGAACGTAAAAACATGTAATTTTTACTGAAATTGGTTTAAATTGTGTTTTAGAGACAAATAATAACGTCTAGGATCCTATAACCTAATTTTCTTTTATAAAATATCTTGGATCAAAGATTACGTAACAAAAACTACGTCTACTAAAAAGTAAAAACTTCTACCGATATTACAGAATTCCTGCACTAAAAATGCAAAAAGCAGAACAGGAATAGCCTCTCGCGAAGCTATTGTTATATAAATCGATGGCGCTGCAGTCGATGCAAATTAAACATGGAACGATGTTTTTAGTTTATTTTTTAATCTGCACCCATCCGACGATTAATAGCGCCCTCTAGCGGTTGTTGGTGACAGTACTGATGAATCGGTCTGTTAGCAATCAGCCGGGAAGAATAGAAACTACCTATAGGTGTCGCTATAAGTACTAGACTGTGTAGCTACAGCTACGTCGTAGACGGCGGCGTAGCAAAATAGTCCTTGCTACGATTTAAAATGCTACGACAAGGAATATTTGGGTCTAGGAAGTTTTGTTTGTTTCTACAATAAAAATGAAGCTGCTATTTTCGTGCATTTGTATAAAGTTATCTTGAATACATTAGCATCAATAGAATTCAGTGAAACAAAATTCAAAACAAATGAGTTGTTTACCTCTAAATTCAATACAACAAAAACAATGTTTGAACCTCAAATAAATTACAGATCAACAACCCCACAATTATCAAATTAACCAGAAAATTACAAATCAATGGCCCCTGAACTCGTAATTAAGCAATTAAAAGGCTATACGGTAGATAAGTAAAATGTCACGGGTGTATCAAGATGGGGACCCTAGATGTATCGCCCTATCGATTTACGTTGGGAACATTATTATTGTGGCCCTCTGATCTCCCCAAGGCATGAAATACGTTGAATACTTCTATTATTTTATTTCTTTTCTCTTAAATATTATTTCGAATATTTTTTAATTAAGTGCCTACCTAAAATATGTTGGGTGAAAGTATTTAACTACAAAGAATACGCAAGATTTTTTTTGGATAGGTATTCAATGCAAATCTTTGAGAGATCTGTCAATATGGGGGCAATACGTGTGCGATCTTAACGAAAATGGTCACCTGACATTTTCCATCCTGAGAGAATATAAAGGGACGGCAATAATTTTAGTCAAGATTTAGTTAAGTCACGCTCTCTCCGAATCGATAGCATTGACACAGAGTAAGTAAATGTTTTTCTGTGTCATTGACTGATCTCTGCTTCTTCGCTATAAATTTTAGGTCAAAGTTCTATTACAACCCCTCTTTCATACATCTTTATAGTGCATTTTCCGAAGTCTCATTATAATAATGTGAACAACGTGTTCCAGTTTACGGAAAATGATGTGACTTCAAAAGAACTCCAGTTATGAAATTTTTAAATTCAATTTTGTTGAGTGCAAGCTTAGTAATATGTGTACGTAGGTACTATGTAGAATGATCCCATTTTGTAGGTTAATAATTTTAGTTTTTAGGTAGATTCGCCTGAGTTATAATTTTTTTACATTAACCAACATGGAGGCATCTCCTTATTTTTGACAGGTCTTTTATATTTTTTCTTTAGATTTTTATACTTGGCACAACAATTGATGGTTTCCTAGAGCAGATACAGGCATATTTTTATTTTCCCGCTGTGAGAAACCCAACTAGCAAAATTTTCGATATACAGCTATTTTTAGCTGTATATCAGCTGTAGAAACAGTCGCATATCTATTGTAAACAAGCTTATATCATGCGAATTTGGCCCCACTTTAATCGCTATTAGGAGATATATTAGATATATTAAAGCTCCGCTTAGGACTACCGGGAAACAAATCATTTGTATATCTGGGTCCTTCTGAGCTAGTTGGTGTTAAATCAGTGACAAAAAATCAATTGTGTCACAATTAGGAAACAGAAGGGTCGCAGCTAACGCTGATTTACAATAATTTGATTACAAATTGTTGATTGGGATTCTATAATAACACTTTTTTTGTTTTGTGCGGACTTGTGCGTGATTTGGAACTCTGACAGGATTTATTTAAATTAAAACCAATAATATTGGTAAGTATCTTTATAATTTCCTCCATCTTGAAATCCATCGGTAAAAATTGACCGTATATTTTAAGTTTTAGGTGAAATTCATATGCGCTTGCAATTTTACTGATAAATGGGTACCATATTATTACTGTATTTTTAATGCCCCCCTCGAATTAATAATATTTATTAAAATTTAAATATTTTTATTAATTAGGTATTTGCAAAGACATCTATATACAACTAATTAGAGTTAAAGGAGCTGCTAACCAGAAGATATACAACATCTCGCCGCCATTACGGTGTTTAGGGTTCCTCAGGTTCAAATTTAATAAACCTTTGATATAGTCCGGTAAATTCAATGTTCTTTCCCTTCTTCTGCGTTTATAAGACCCACCTTTCTTGTAATTACTCCATTTTTGATCCATGTTTTTGCACAAACTTGGAAAAATAAAAACTTGTGAAATAAAATATCGTCACCGTCAGCCATAAAATAATGTTTTGCTACAATTTGATGTCAAGAAATCCAATATGCAGCAGAAAGGTGACATATACGCCCATTTTTGAATAAATATGCATCTTTTTAGCGTTATATTAGAGATAAGAAAGTTAATATATTGCCAGTGATAAATGAGAAATATATTATGCTGCATTACATCTATTGAGTGGTAATAAAGGTTCAGTTATCATCAATATAACGCAAGCGATAGTGGATATTCATATAGAGCATATCTGTGATAAAACAGCTACTGTGACATCTATTATATCACTAGTTAGCTGCAAAGGTTCTAATATAACACTGGCTATATATCAATGATAGCAGAGCCACATAAGTTCATATTTGCGTTATAGTAGTATCATGAAAACACTAATATACAACATAACTGCTCTAATTGAGGTTTTGAGTATACTATTTTACAACAGTGTTATATGTAATGTAAAAGGCAGCTATGTAAACGTTTATATCGTAGGTTATAATCCCAATTAGGCTGTATATTGTTATACAGCTATCTGGTGTCTCATATCACATATATATCACTAGCAGCCATAAGCGTTACTTATTTACAACTTTAATATCTCTATGTAGCGATAAGATCTTGCGATTTTGCACAATTTTGCTAGTTGGGAATAAGCCTGTATCTGTTCTAGGAAACCATCCTTACACCCACGAGAAAACTAATTTAGCAGAGGTTGCAAAAGCGGGGCAGAAAGCTGGTCTCCAAATAGCTAGACTCAATCCCTAATCAACTATACTCAAGTCATCATCTCCAGTCCAGTTGCCTAACTGATAATAATCGAATAATCGCCTCTAATAAAAACCCCTAGTGTGACAATTCGATCGGAACGCAGGGGAGGCTGGGGCATATTGATTTTTAACCTCCCACTGTGAGTCATCTGCCGGTGCAGCCCCGACCTCCCCTCGGACCGCAAACGCTGTTTGCTCTCTTTGATTGAACTTGAGAAAACTGAGAAAAAAAAGAAACTAGTGAATTATTTAATAAGCACGGTTTTAAACCATTAACGCATACGAGTCCAAATATGACCACCCATTTTTGATAATTTATATTTGTTTGGTTACCTTTACTGAGTGAAAATAACTGATAAAAAAATTGTGGTCATATTTGGACTCGTATGCTGTAAAGGGTTAAAAAGCGAAATTGTCCGACTGCATATTAATTAGCCATAGCCATCATGATAGCAAAATTTATTTTTTAAAATTTGTTTTTTAAGTTTCTCTTGAGTAAATATCGCTGCTACATCTGTATGGAAAATAGTATAATAATATTTAAAAAAATATATAATATTATGTTTCAATCTATGTATTTCTTAATCATGAACGTACTGCCTCAATAAGTAATCTACTAAAGTAACCAATACTGTTTTGGATACTCGCTATCAACTTGCAGATTATTGTCTTTGTCAAAGATCTTCAATTTCGCTACCAAATGTATTAGGTACCTAATGCCTGAAAATTGCATAGCAATATTCATTTCTCTCTTTCATCGCGCAGTCGGTCAAAAAGGAAAAGTAACAAGGGCTGCAGCACTCGCGGTCCGCACTAAGTTTGTTTGTCAAGTAATAACTGTTTTATTCTAACCCCACTTTTCCTTTTTGCATCCGCGTCCATATTTTCTCGCCGTCTGGGACAGTCCGTCCCTGTCCCTCGTTAAAAGTTTATATTCGGCGTTTGTGTAAGCAATGTAGTTTCCTTTTCTGTTTTATGACTTCGATTTCTGTATTTTTTTTAATACTCTGTCACACATTATTAATATTTCGTTCCGTTTAACTAGACAGTCCAATGAATACTAAGAATTAATACAAACATATTGCATTACCTATTGATGTGAGATATTATTATACCACTATAATAATTAATTAATTAGTATTCAAAGACTTAAAATATTACCTCTATCTACACTACTACTACTACTACGGTCAAATGCCACTCTTCCTTACGCGAAAAACACCTGATTCAATTTTTTTCATTATAACGGTGTAAAGAACCTAAAATATTCAGAGCCATGCCTAAAAGCCATCTCCAAGCGTGCATTACCCATCCGATTTTTATCCCCACCTCAACTTTAAAGTGCAGTAACAAGCCATCAAACTCGAATGGGGGGCACAGGTGTCCCACCGAAGCTGCTAAAACGTACCGCGCATTTACTACAGGGCCCCACGTGTGACCACTTCGCACTTACTCTTTAGTACACTACGGGGCCTTTAATATTGCAATGCACATCGTCTCTTAAAAAGAGGCGTTTTCAAAGAGAAACATACATAAATACAATACATTAAAACACGGGAAGACATAGCGTAAATCGTCATACTAGGCGTTTTCACCACCACGTCTGATAAAAATCGAGGGCAACTTTGGGTTGAAATCTATTTAGCTATAGTGACAGGTTGTTAGTCCTCCACCTAAATTAAAATACTCTCTATAACCCTCAATCCCTTTGCTCACTTTTACAGCACGCCCGGGAGGAGAAGCCGCTGGCACATTCTATTCCCACCCAGTCCAGCATGGAAGTAGTTGACAGAGATAACGTTCTACAATGCCGAACTTAATCGTTTTGCAGTATTAACGGCCCCGTACTGTAGCAAGAGTGCCAACTGTGATCCGAAGCATCGTATCCCACCGACTGCGCCAAGTATATGTTTATGACCGTAAGAACAGCTGCGTTTTAAGAGATTGCGAGGGACGTCCTGATAATTAGTTGCGAGATACTTTGAGTTTGTTGAGAAATGTCGTCTCTGCAACTTTGTGCTTAAGCTTGAGAAAGAAAGCTTTGTACTGAAGTGTTTGAAAACAGTCATTTATTTTTCCCACTCCAAGAGTATCAAAGGGGATGTAAAATTATTGGCATAGTGTGAATGCCGACCCTTATATATTTTACAAAAATATTACGGCGCACTATTTGACCTAAACTATTCGATTCTACACGTAAATACAAACCTAAATTATACTAGGTGATTTTTTTCTAAAGTGTCACAGTACTGAGATCTTTTAATGTTAAGTTAGTAATGTGACGCTTAAACAAAAAATCACAAGGGATACTTTAGCTTTCTATTTGTGTGTAAAATCAAATGGTTTAGGTTTTATTATGCGCTGCGACATTGATACAAAAATCTAAGGGTCGGCATTCACACTATGCCAGGCTCCATACTAAAATGTTACATCCCCTTTATAAAATAACACAACAAAGATTTCATTAATCTTGATATTTTCCAAACATGTGCTTACAATTTTACTTACTGTCACACCATGATTCACAATTTAACAAACGAAACCACAGTCAGCTAAAATAGGAAAACAGGTCGCTCCAAAAACAACACCGAAAATTACAAGTCAGACCGCATAATAAGTCATCCAAGTATTGTGTAGTTACATACCATAATAATAACAGTTGGCGAGTAAAGTAGCTTGCAACATTAATGTAAGTTCCCACGCGTACCAACAATACTAACTAGGGATGGGAAGAATATTCGTTTCATGTTCGGTATTCGGCATTTTCGGCAAGCTTACCGTAAACGCCCCGAATATTCGGAACTGTGTGGCTCCCAACATTTTGAAAAAAATATTTATGTTCTAATTTGTAATTTTTAAGATAAGATTCGTAATAAAGTATACTTTGTTTTGGAATCAATTAAACACGAAACCTTGAGTATATCTTGTATTTTTAACACGTAAGAAAGGATAGGTTCAAACAATAAAAAAAAAAAATGACAAAATTTGTAATAATATAGCAGCGGGAGAGTTAACACGCCAATTCGTTTTTGGCGTAAAATTGAACAACTGATTTCTAAACCGAATGTTTGTATTTGGTGGCCTTTTAACCGAAAATTCGGCTGAATGATCGTATTCGGTGAAATCCATGTTCGACCCATCACTAATAAGTACTAACAGTAACCATAACACACGGACAAGAGAATCGTAGCGTTTGTAGTTTTGCGCCATAAAGACAATGAGTTGTTTGTAAAATTGGCAGTATGGAGTAAGCTTACGAACGCGAGGATGTGAGTGCCATCTTCAATTGCGCCGGGGATTGCTTTTCTGATTGTTCATTTTTGTTTGGAAAACTTTAAAATGTCTGCTTTTATAGGAACATAAAATTAAAACTGCTCATTACTGCACTGCAAATATACATCTAAATTACTTAATTTTAAGGTATAACATACATTGATGAAATTAAAAAGCACCCTTCAATAAGGCAAAACTTATGACGTAAAGTCACTCGCCGTGGTCAGTTGGTCACGCCTTGCGGATAATCATATTTATAATTTTATAAATATCAACGATGTATTTCGCTACTTTTCACCAATTTTGAGAGCCATTTTGGACAAATTCTATAAATCCTGTATAAGCACCAAGTCAAGTATGCATAAAACGTTCTAATGACCAGAAAATTGCTACGGTATAGCGATAAGTGCTTTGCCACTGGTTGCTTAGCACATTCATTACAACTTAGATACCTTATTACGGGGTATTACCGTAGTTTACCTTGCCGCCGCGTTTTACGGCATCGTGTGTGCCACAAACTAATTGCAATCTAACTTTCCACATAAATCCCTGGGCACACATTTTGAGGTGGCGTTATTCGAAAATGCGGTTCATAGGGCGTTGCTAGTGTTGCGTTGCGGTTCATAGCTGGGCTTTGTAAGTAGTCATAAGTCTTGGGAAATTGTGATACAGGATTTTGTGAAATTTGTAAAATTGTGAAATTTGTCATAACTCTTATTCTACTCTACACGAACTTAAAAAATGTTCTTTCTCGACCAGTAGACTGATGGCTGAAAATGTGACTACATTTTATACATCAAACTTGCATATTGCCACTTGAAGATAAGTCAAGAAATTAATGACATGTCAAAGCTGATATTATGATTAACATGGTAAATGTTTTATGTAAGAAACATAATTTGAAGAGAACATTCTGAACATATTCTCCTTCTTCGCTGATTGTCTCCTTCAAGATGCATCTACCTAGTATCTACAAAATATAAATCCTCCCCTATAGGTTCCCTGAAAATAGGCACAATTCACCTGGCAACACTATTCGTAGCCATTGTGTTGAAAATTTAACACCTCGGCTGCTGGGGAATCCTTTGTTGCGAATGATTCATTGCAGATATTGTCGCCAGCAATCTCGAAATTAATAACTCGTGGAATCTGTGAAGTGTTTCTAGGTGATTTGTTGGATAAGTTGTACCAGCTGCTGCTTTTCTTGGACAGATTGTAGATACCAGTAAAATCACCGAAAGTTGCGATGAATTGTAATAAAGGATAGGCTGACAACCTGTCACTTTGTAATAAAGGATAGGCTGACAACCTGTCACTACAGCGATAAACAGTCCTATCTGAAATACCCCTCATTATTGCTAGACGCGGCGGTAACCATTTTTATGAGACTGCAGACGCTGTGACTAGTCTAGTCCATAAGTTATATAGGCGTGATTATGTGGATGTAGGTATTTATGTTTTTTTATATAATAATTTACAATATTCTCAATGCAAACATTTTGATAGCGTAACATCCAAATTACCTACTATTAATTAATTTTACGGTTACTTATATCATCTTATATTTATATGGCATGATAAAATAATATAACAAATTATGGCGTATGCGCCTTTTTTAAGTTCATTAAACCTGTGCAGGAAGCACCAATAACTATCTACTGTAGCTACCAACTAACTATAAATAAAATAAAATCGTCGAAATAAATACTTTTTAGCCTCCCCATTGGCCGCGGGCAGTGGTGTGAGAAATATGGCGACGTTTCGGCAGTTTAGCCGTTTAACAGCCCACCTATTAATTTATAGGCCAATAACACGGATGCTGACGCCATTTTTTATTTATTTGTACCTTTATTGTAGGTTTTATCGGGATAAAGCCATTTTTATTTAGGTGTCTGCAGTACATAAGTATCCAAGGTCCCCCAGGTATATTTTAAAGGACCAGTTTTAAATTATGGTCATATCACAATAAATAGACTACCTTATTATTTTCCCGTGTGGTGCCGGGTTAGAATAGCATCACCCCATAACTTCCTGTGGGTGTCGTATAAGGTGACTAAGGGATAAATCCAGGGAATGGGCAGCAGCGTTCCCTGTGAATGGAAAACTTCTACTGCGCTCACCAACCCGCCTGCCAAGTGTGGTGAGTATGGCATATACCTCCAATTTTAGGGATGGTCATATCCAGCAGTGGACTGTTGAGGCTGATTATGACTTACCTATTTATAGTTTGGATAAACTTATGCTTCCCCGTCTCTGATACCTCTGATCTAGCCTCATGCTAACTATTGCTATCGTATAAACTTTTTCTTACACTCTGAACAAAGCCTACTGCTAAGGCCTTACTGCCCCCGCAGCATGCAAACGCGATAAGGCCGCGATAGCATTTTTTTATCACAGCTATCTGTCAAATTGTATGGAAATTTGGCAGACGCGAGATGCGATATATTCATTATCGCGCGGCGGAATGCTATGATGTAAGTTAAGAAAATGAAGTCACGTTACTATAGACAAATTAAAGCGAAGTTGTAATTAGACTTTTGCGGAGGTTTTCAATTACCGTCGCTAGATACAATCATCTCAAACTTGACATGTTTTCTGTCTCCACATTTCAATCAGAATAAGAGCGAAAGTCGCGTGGTAAGATAGACTTGCTCTGTCAGCTGATTGCCAGAGAAATCGGGCGTTTTTCCACTAGACAGCAAGGCCACGGCACGGTATCTTCGATGATTTCGTGGAAGAGATAATGTATGAAAATCCATGAAATTATATGGCACGCTTTTCCACTTGCCGGCACGGCAACGTCACGGCATTGTTTCCCACCGGTATCGTCGTCGGCCTGCCAAATTGCGCGTTTTGTAGGTATACGTACGAAGCTTGAGTGTGTGTGTGTGTGTGTGTGTGTGCGCAGGGTGGAACTAGGTGGACGATTTAATCGTCGATGAAACAGAGCCTCGGTTCGGTATAGTGACGATATCGTTATCGTGACGTTGCCGTGCCGTATCCGTACAGTCTAGTGGAAAAGCAGCCATCTAATCCAGTGAATTACAGTGACAGCTGACTTTCCACCGATTACCGAAGCTAAGCAACGGGTGCAGGAGCATTATGTAAATCAAAATCGGAATTGATTACTAGTGATTTCTCTTCGCAATTTAGTTTGAGGAAATGTTCTGTTTCATAAATTGAGTACTACCTTTCTTTTCGATCTATCTAACTAATAGATGAAATATTTCATAATATCTCATTCATAATTCTACTTGCCAGTTGTTTTATCAACTATATCTTCATAATCAGTGGTGATTACAGAATTTTGTACTTACGACGACGACACGATTTTCTTTATGTCTAGGTATTCCTTTTTTTACCGTCAGGTTAACTACTTATATTTATATCACAATTATTAAAAAAACAAAAAAAAGTTAAACAATAATTGATTCGTGTGTATAACAACTTAATAATTTTGCTACACCAAATCATAAACCTTTAATTTAATACAGTTTTCAAATATAATTTAACATTCCAAATAAACAAATCCACACGCAATATTAATTAAAGCCCAAATTCAAAGCGTAACAGTATTCATTAGTGTGCAATATAAACAAAATTTTAATTTGAACTGCTGCACCACACCTCATCACGCGCCAGAGATTTTGTCTCAATTAACAGACTGTCCCATTCATATGAATATTAATGTCTAAACGACGGAACACGCGTTTACTTTCATGAAAACACCGTAACCGTAGTAGGGTGCATTCGTCCGAGA
Organism: Scrobipalpa atriplicella; assembly: GCA_029255725.1. Lineage (NCBI taxonomy): Eukaryota > Metazoa > Arthropoda > Insecta > Lepidoptera > Gelechiidae > Scrobipalpa > Scrobipalpa atriplicella. Next base: position 7,454 of record JARACY010005538.1, on the reverse strand, counting down.
ATTTAATAAAGAAAAACAAATTTACATCAAAATTTTCATCTATGCGGTCAGACAGACAAGGATCGTTTTAAATCATTTCTTCTCCCTCCCCTCAGACTAAACTTGCAACATTATAGGATCCAATAGGAGTGAAGCCAGCAAAAATTACTTCTACGTCAATTTTTTTCTAAGCTTAACAGCGATAGGTAAAGACATCCCAAATCGAGATTTAAATTTACACTGATAAAGGTGATCATGTAATTTGGTCAAATACTTCCATATTTTTTTTGTCTAACCGGCTTCGCTCTTTCGTTCTTAGAGTTTTGTCTTCCTTGTTATTTGATCTGAGTCTGCCGGATCAGGCCTCTGAAGATCGTCCCATCGCCGCGGGATATTTACATAAAAATATCGGCACAAAATTGAACCCGCTACCCCGCCACCGAGCATATTCCCACTAAGTTATCCCGATCCTCTGTCAGATGGTCTTATCTCGGGGCAATGACCGGAAAAGGGTACGAAATACAAATAACTTTTACATATAAACAACTGCAACTAAAACAAGTATGGACGAGTGTATATGAAATTGCTTGTCCTCCTCAAGCCATCTGCTTTGGTAAGGAACGTGGACTTTAGGGTGCTTTCACACGAGGCAAGTAGCTGGAGCAAGACAATCCGCGGGCTAGTTGCACAATCAAATACTTAGGTCAAGTCACTTTGCCAGTATTTCAAATCATTTTCTACTTACATGACGGAGTTTCTGAAATCGTTTTTCGTAGTTCGCTGGTAGTCACAGGAGCCGTCCTTAGGATTCAATAATTAGGATCCATCTTATCTACCTATTTTACTGGCCTTATGCCCAAATTTTTGCATCGCAAAAGTAATATTTTACGCATATAGGTAATGAATAGGTACGTGTTGCTGAATATCAACTTTAAGCTGACAGCAAAGGATATATACCTGCGTTGCAATGCGATTCCACAGTCTTTGATTTTGACCATGCGCCTTGCCCTTGCGCAAGTACTTGCCCCGAGTAGAGGCACCCTTAGCAGGAAAATCGGGTAATATTTCCAAGTCCGTGAACAAAGGCTTCCTTTTGAAGTGAATGCGTGTAAGTTTTGTCGCCGAAAAAATGAGAAATATTTCCGCTTCAAAAGCTGGTAACACTTGAAAGAAACTGTATGGTAAATAAACAAATAATCCTTAAGACCTTTTTTTTATTTGAAACTTTACGTCTGACCGCAGTGAAAAGGGTAGACTGGCTTTGAAGTTATATTACAAGATAGAGATATAAACCTAACTCGAAGTCGATGTGAAATTAATCTTAATAGGGTGCGTAAACATGGAGCTCAATTCTATGTATTAGCTAAAGCCAACTTCAACTTTTAATTACTTAAAGGCTTTTTCATAGTTATTTCGCTGAGTCCTGTTACATCACAGACTATTTCGTCTTTTCATCGTCTAAATAATTAAAAAGAATAGCCCATAGAGTTAATAAATAAACTTATTTCAGCCTTAATCCTCCGCTTATTAAGTATATTTTATGTTATGGTTTTAACTTCTTTTATTTTTTTTTGCAATTTGGTTGGACCTACTCTTCGCAAAACTGAAACGTTTGATGTTTTCTCTTAACTTGAATATTAGTCAGTACGAGACTAATTGTAAATACTACTTGTACAAATTTAATGGGAAACAATTAAATTTATTATTATTATTATTATTTAAAAGCCTTCCAGAATCGAGTCCAATATATTTGTATACCTAATACCTATGCTATGACATTAAAGCCATGCCGCAGGCACCCTTCCCGTATCCCTTAAGCCTGGTATTTTATACGCGCGGTACATAAAGGGACTCACTAATATTTGCCTGCATGATATTTCATAATGTAAAGGGTCCTAATTAGAACGATTATATTCACTTTGTGAACGCTGGTTGAATTAAAAGGATTATTAAACCGTCATTTGTTTTACGTGTTTACCTTTTAGTGGTCCTTTGTAGCGACTATAATAATAAAACTAGAGAGCTAATTAAAACTAAAGATCCTAATTTGTAACTGTAAACGAATTTCATTTGTATTATTCAAAGTACCTACTTACATCAGAAGCATGAATAATTATGTTAATTTGTGAAAAACAAGGACTCGAACCCACGAAGATTTCAAAATTATACCAATCCTCGTTAATACCAGTGTCGTATTTGCTCGAAGACATGTTTCACTCAGGCCCGTATTTATAATCAGCTCTCAAGAGTGACAGCGAGTTTGAGTTCGTATCAGAAATGTCATTTCAGTACAAAACGACCTGTCAAATCCATACTTAATATTGCTCTCAATCTTGAGAACGCTTTATAAATACGAGCCTCAAAGGACTTATCTTCTTAATTATAGCGACGACACGTTCTACCTTAAGGCAATTTGGCTTTTTGAAGTCATATATCTTTATCGTGTCGCGGATCTTCCTAATTACCATGGAAATATCAGTTCGAGTTTTAAATTAGTATCAGACGCCTTCCCTCATTTAAATTACTTTAACATACATACATATTTATACATACATATAATCACGCCTTTATCCCTAATGGGGTAGGCAGAGCAAAAACGACCTAAACAAAGTTCGTTTCGCCACGTTTGACAAGTTTTGAGGATTATTACAGATGATTGCGAATATTGCTATAGTGACGGGTTGTCATCCCATCACCTAAATTGCAATACACAGAAACCCTCGAATCCCTTAGCTGGTTTTTACAGCATGCCCGGGAGGAGATGCAGCTGGCACATTCTATGTTTTTTTACCACTCCCAGTCCAGCATGGAAGAAACTTTAACATCATCATCATTATTCTGTTGTACTAGCAAGTAATCATTAACATACTTCATGGACGTATTTATTTTTTTCAGAGTCGAGAAAGCTTATCATCAGACGGAGAAGGCGCCGGTGCCGACTGCTCATCAGTCGGATCTTCAGGGTCCGGGTCTGAGGAGCAGCCGCCATGCGACATCGGGCTTCTAGAGCGACTTATAAGGACGCATCCAGTGTGGTTCCTGCCTGGCATCCAGCGGGCTGGTGCGTTCCATCTGCTGCAGGGAAAGGAAGAAGGGGTAAGCCAAGAATTTAGCAAAAAATTTGTGATCTGAGGAACCGCCTCCATGCGTTTATCACTTACTTTCCATAAACTGTTTTGAAATTTTATCATGTAGGTATAGGTCTTCCAAGATCATACGATCTTGCTAATAAGATAACTGTTTTTTTTGAGTTTTCGATAATTCAACCCTCTTAATAAGCCTTGGATAATGCTAACTACTCGCACTAAATTAAAAACCACTCGAAATAACGTCTTACACTTTCCCATTTCCAGAACTTCGTGGTCCGCCAGTCCAGCCAGCCAGACACAATGGCGATCAGTGTGCGCTTACCAGCTGACAAGGGCCCCTACATTGAGCATTACCTCATCCAGGCTTCTGCAGGCCGCATCGGGCTGGAGACCTCACACAACCGTTTCGACAACATCCCTGAGCTCATTGCGCATTATTCGCAGTGTTGGTGAGTGAAAGGTTATTTTTTTACAACATACCAGCCTTAGTTCAATCTCCATGTCATAGAGCCTTTCAGCGTATTCCGTTGATCTGATCACGACCTCCAGCTCAGCCTTGAGAAAATAAAAATAGTTTGGATAGTTGTACTAAAACTTTGTGCATAAAATATATTGACCTGCCTGCTGTAACCAACTGAAGTACTCCGAAAAATGTTGCCTTCTTGGTGACCTTAGATTGCACAAATAGTTCTATTATTAATTGTATTAATTTACAACAAAACTTATTACAGTGACGAGTTACCAGTGCAGCTCCAGCTACCTCGTGCCCTGCGTGAAGCCTGGATGAGGTAATGCTCAATGTAGGGGCCCTTGTCAGCTGGTAAGCGCACACTGATCGCCATTGTGTCTGGCTGGCTGGACTGGCGGACCACGAAGTTCTGGAAATGGGAAAGTGTAAGACGTTATTTCGAGTGGTTTTTAATTTAGTGCGAGTAGTTAGCATTATCCAAGGCTTATTAAGAGGGTTGAATTATCGAAAACTCAAAAAAACAGTTATCTTATTAGCAAGATCGTATGATCTTGGAAGACCTATACCTACATGATAAAATTTCAAAACAGTTTATGGAAAGTAAGTGATAAACGCATGGAGGCGGTTCCTCAGATCACAAATTTTTTGCTAAATTCTTGGCTTACCCCTTCTTCCTTTCCCTGCAGCAGATGGAACGCACCAGCCCGCTGGATGCCAGGCAGGAACCACACTGGATGCGTCCTTATAAGTCGCTCTAGAAGCCCGATGTCGCATGGCGGCTGCTCCTCAGACCCGGACCCTGAAGATCCGACTGATGAGCAGTCGGCACCGGCGCCTTCTCCGTCTGATGATAAGCTTTCTCGACTCTGAAAAAAATAAATACGTCCATGAAGTATGTTAATGATTACTTGCTAGTACAACAGAATAATGATGATGATGTTAAAGTTTCATCCCATCACCTAAATTGCAATACACAGAAACCCTCGAATCCCTTAGCTGGTTTTTACAGCATGCCCGGGAGGAGATGCAGCTGGCACATTCTATGTTTTTTTACCACTCCCAGTCCAGCATGGAAGAAACTTTAACATCATCATCATTATTCTGTTGTACTAGCAAGTAATCATTAACATACTTCATGGACGTATTTATTTTTTTCAGAGTCGAGAAAGCTTATCATCAGACGGAGAAGGCGCCGGTGCCGACTGCTCATCAGTCGGATCTTCAGGGTCCGGGTCTGAGGAGCAGCCGCCATGCGACATCGGGCTTCTAGAGCGACTTATAAGGACGCATCCAGTGTGGTTCCTGCCTGGCATCCAGCGGGCTGGTGCGTTCCATCTGCTGCAGGGAAAGGAAGAAGGGGTAAGCCAAGAATTTAGCAAAAAATTTGTGATCTGAGGAACCGCCTCCATGCGTTTTATCACTTACTTTCCATAAACTGTTTTGAAATTTTATCATGTAGGTATAGGTCTTCCAAGATCATACGATCTTGCTAATAAGATAACTGTTTTTTTTGAGTTTTCGATAATTCAACCCTCTTAATAAGCCTTGGATAATGCTAACTACTCGCACTAAATTAAAAACCACTCGAAATAACGTCTTACACTTTCCCATTTCCAGAACTTCGTGGTCCGCCAGTCCAGCCAGCCAGACACAATGGCGATCAGTGTGCGCTTACCAGCTGACAAGGGCCCCTACATTGAGCATTACCTCATCCAGGCTTCACGCAGGGCACGAGGTAGCTGGAGCTGCACTGGTAACTCGTCACTGTAATAAGTTTTGTTGTAAATTAATACAATTAATAATAGAACTATTTGTGCAATCTAAGGTCACCAAGAAGGCAACATTTTTCGGAGTACTTCAGTTGGTTACAGCAGGCAGGTCAATATATTTTATGCACAAAGTTTTAGTACAACTATCCAAACTATTTTTATTTTCTCAAGGCTGAGCTGGAGGTCGTGATCAGATCAACGGAATACGCTGAAAGGCTCTATGACATGGAGATTGAACTAAGGCTGGTATGTTGTAAAAAAATAACCTTTCACTCACCAACACTGCGAATAATGCGCAATGAGCTCAGGGATGTTGTCGAAACGGTTGTGTGAGGTCTCCAGCCCGATGCGGCCTGCAGAAGCCTGGATGAGGTAATGCTCAATGTAGGGGCCCTTGTCAGCTGGTAAGCGCACACTGATCGCCATTGTGTCTGGCTGGCTGGACTGGCGGACCACGAAGTTCTGGAAATGGGAAAGTGTAAGACGTTATTTCGAGTGGTTTTTAATTTAGTGCGAGTAGTTAGCATTATCCAAGGCTTATTAAGAGGGTTGAATTATCGAAAACTCAAAAAAAACAGTTATCTTATTAGCAAGATCGTATGATCTTGGAAGACCTATACCTACATGATAAAATTTCAAAACAGTTTATGGAAAGTAAGTGATAAACGCATGGAGGCGGTTCCTCAGATCACAAATTTTTTGCTAAATTCTTGGCTTACCCCTTCTTCCTTTCCCTGCAGCAGATGGAACGCACCAGCCCGCTGGATGCCAGGCAGGAACCACACTGGATGCGTCCTTATAAGTCGCTCTAGAAGCCCGATGTCGCATGGCGGCTGCTCCTCAGACCCGGACCCTGAAGATCCGACTGATGAGCAGTCGGCACCGGCGCCTTCTCCGTCTGATGATAAGCTTTCTCGACTCTGAAAAAAATAAATACGTCCATGAAGTATGTTAATGATTACTTGCTAGTACAACAGAATAATGATGATGATGTTAAAGTTTCTTCCATGCTGGACTGGGAGTGGTAAAAAAACATAGAATGTGCCAGCTGCATCTCCTCCCGGGCATGCTGTAAAAACCAGCTAAGGGATTCGAGGGTTTCTGTGTATTGCAATTTAGGTGATGGGATGACAACCCGTCACTATAGCAATATTCGCAATCATCTGTAATAATCCTCAAAACTTGTCAAACGTGGCGAAACGAACTTTGTTTAGGTCGTTTTTGCTCTGCCTACCCCATTAGGGATAAAGGCGTGATTATATGTATGTATAAATATGTATGTATGTTAAAGTAATTTAAATGAGGGAAGGCGTCTGATACTAATTTAAAACTCGAACTGATATTTCCATGGTAATTAGGAAGATCCGCGACACGATAAAGATATATGACTTCAAAAAGCCAAATTGCCTTAAGGTAGAACGTGTCGTCGCTATAATTAAGAAGATAAGTCCTTTGAGGCTCGTATTTATAAAGCGTTCTCAAGATTGAGAGCAATATTAAGTATGGATTTGACAGGTCGTTTTGTACTGAAATGACATTTCTGATACGAACTCAAACTCGCTGTCACTCTTGAGAGCTGATTATAAATACGGGCCTGAGTGAAACATGTCTTCGAGCAAATACGACACTGGTATTAACGAGGATTGGTATAATTTTGAAATCTTCGTGGGTTCGAGTCCTTGTTTTTCACAAATTAACATAATTATTCATGCTTCTGATGTAAGTAGGTACTTTGAATAATACAAATGAAATTCGTTTACAGTTACAAATTAGGATCTTTAGTTTTAATTAGCTCTCTAGTTTTATTATTATAGTCGCTACAAAGGACCACTAAAAGGTAAACACGTAAAACAAATGACGGTTTAATAATCCTTTTAATTCAACCAGCGTTCACAAAGTGAATATAATCGTTCTAATTAGGACCCTTTACATTATGAAATATCATGCAGGCAAATATTAGTGAGTCCCTTTATGTACCGCGCGTATAAAATACCAGGCTTAAGGGATACGGGAAGGGTGCCTGCGGCATGGCTTTAATGTCATAGCATAGGTATTAGGTATACAAATATATTGGACTCGATTCTGGAAGGCTTTTAAATAATAATAATAATAATAAATTTAATTGTTTCCCATTAAATTTGTACAAGT
>JARACY010005537.1:0-21390 GCA_029255725.1 Scrobipalpa atriplicella | reverse complement strand
GTCTCTCGCGTCTAACTCTTCGTCCGTCCTGGAATGGAGAAAATAGATATCATTAATAAAAAGGTGTGATAGCGGCGATTATAGACCATGCTCGCTAACAAAAGCTAAGATGTGGCCACTCTCAATGAGACTGGACTTCCAATTCGCTTGGTATTTCTCTGAGAGATCTGACACGAAACGTAGATATATACAGTTTCTAAGAATCGGTAAACTAAAGTGGCAGTAGTGGGTTGATCAAATCAGTCGTAGAAACGTTGACCGTTGCTGATGCGGGAGAGTGCACACCACGAATTTGGAGACGGAGTGTAGTGTAGAGCGTCCTGCAACTGGTTCGTACTGGATCGTAAGGCAACAGGCATAGATTGGGCGTGATGGGTTGAAGAACGAGTTACGAAGTTGAAGAACGATGAAGAATGGCCTTATCCAGCTGTGGACTGATACAGGATGATGACGATGATACTCACAGCACGCGGTGCGACTGGTGTGGTTGCGGCGAGCGGCGCACGCGGCTCACGTTCGCCATCACGTCGCCTGCGCCCGCCACTGCCCCACACAGCACCTGAAAAAGGAGACACGTTTAGAGATCATGGGCTCACCTACGATATGCCTGTATTCCTTACGGGAATGGAACAGGCTGAGCGTCGAAGGTTTATTAAAAAATCATTTTTGCTACGTCTGTCATTGTTGAGGGTAATTTTGTTTCTTATTATACAACTAACCAAAGCCTATCAATTCTAATTGAACCCTGTTCTACTGACTTTTTCAGTATGTGCGGAAGAAGCTGGTAAATTCCAGGCTTAATCACCCCCTGTTCACCATGGAAATTTACTAATGATAATAAGTTAGGTTATAGGTTAGGTTATAGTAAGGGGGAATGTGGAACGGGGGAGACAATCAGGCTATCTTTGAAAAATAGGTTTGTTCTCCCTGAGAGCAAGTTGCTCGCGAACAAATGCTCACAGCGAGGACGCACCTAATAAACTAACTTCAGTCACAGAAAAAACAAATGCTAAGAGTAGGTAGATACTTCCGTGTAATTCCTACAATGCTGGAAATCAAGTAGTCTTGCCACAATGGTACTATTAAAATCAACGATTGTTACTATTATTCTGAGGTTGCTGTAAAACCACAGACGCCCATAAAACTGGCTTCACACGCTGAATCGAGCCAACAACTACCGGCTAAGGGATCAACTGGGAACAACCCAGGAATTATAGAGTACGTCATTGATATAAATAAGGGGAACTGGAAATGACCCGGGAATTATAGGAAATCGCTATTGGCTCACTGTTATGAATGAGGAGTGTTACGAGTATGTCCTTGGTGGGTTTAGGCAAGATAAATTATGTGTTACTTGCATGCTGGAATGGGAGTGATAGAAAAACATAGAATGTGCCAGCTGCATCTCCTCCCGTGCATGCTGTAAATCTCAGCTAAGGGAATCGAGGGTTTCAGTGTATTGCAATTTAGGCGATGGGCTGACAACCTGTCACTATAGCAATACACAACATCTGTATTAACCCTCAAAACTTGTCAGACGTGGCGGAACGACCTAAAATTTGGTCGTTTTTGCTCTGCCTAGCCCATTAGGGATATAGGCCTAATTTTATGTGTGTATGTATGGAAAAATATTTTGGGCGTCGCCTTTCTTAGGTGGTTTGGTGTCATCAGTATTTACGTGGTATTTACGCTTTTTGAACGTTTTACCTTGTAACCTCTTTAATAATAAATAATCATTATCCAGCACATTTATAGAAAGATCTGCTGAAAGACTTAACTATAACATAAACTTAATAGAAATGGGCGAATATATCTGGCGAAATGGTTATGTGAGCGATTGGGGCGAATCATAAGGAAACATTTCGACCCATTTTCAGTATATTCGTCTTTATTACTGAGACGTAACCGTTAATTTCAATAGGTCAGTATTGCGATATTGAAATTGAATGGGTTTTAAGGAAAATAAGTTTTTTTTATAAAGTAATTGTTCTATTGGTAAAATAGTATATTCAGCACTAGCTTTCCGCCCGTTTCATCACGGCTATTTATAAATGTAGCACAATTTAATTCACTTGATTTATTTTCCCGAAAAAATTAGATATTTTTCTGCGGAGAAATGAGTTATTTCAGGTCATATTCTATATCTGTGGTATATATCTGTGGTACCGATATTGTTTTATCGAAATATATTAAAGGGCGAAAAAATAGCAAACATGCACATAAAGTACGCAAAAATGATCTTTTATATATTAATATATATTTGTTTATTTATTCAATAAACACATAATACATAATACTAACGTATTTAATTTAATATCGCGAGATAACTAGTTACTCTTGGAACAAACATTTACCACCTAATATTTTTACCTAATTTTAATTAAAAAATCAGTAGGTACCTATCTACCTATATCGGTATAATTAGAACGGAAATGGAGCAATACATTTAAAACGTGTTAATATAGGTAGTAATATCTGTTTATTTTAAAATAAACCTATAAAATTCTATTAGTGTTTCTAAATCCCGAACATACAGCTGTACTGATATGTTTGTTTTCACACTGTACTTGTTGTTGCAGCGATAAAATTAATACATTCTGAACTATATTGAGATGTACTAAAATTTTACTAACTTGACCGGTATAAATTTAAACATATAAATATAAAATATATAATTTACATACAGCAATATCTCGGTACCGTGATGAAGCTATCAAATTATGAAGATAATTAACTTGCTAACTATAAAATCATATTTTAATAAACCTTACGAGGTAGGCAAAGCCTCAAAAGCTAAATAAAGTTTTAGCCACGTCCGACTGAAAATGTCTTTAAAAACTTTATTCAAAGTATGAATTCAACTTCCTGATTTAGAACTTAAGGTTCAGGTAGGTACCTACTGCTCAGATAATTTTCTAACGATCCATCAAGTTGACAAAAGTAGGACGATAATCTAATTTAATAGGTTCAAGGCAGAAGGGACCAGACCTCGATGGAACACCCTACAACTATAAATAGACCATTGTGAGAAATTGTCGAAGAAATAATGTTGCTTTGTTACGTATGCATATCAATGTCTTATATTATAATTTTAACAAAATAATAAATATCATACATATAACCTAACCTAGTATGGCGATGTGAAAAATTTTGGTAAACTTTATTTTTATGACTCCAATATTGTTATCCCAGAAAAAATTATGTACCTACTACTCATATGACTTTAAATTATGTTCGTAACGTTTTAGTACTAAGGCAATAAGGTATGTAGGGTCATGTGTCGAACAATGAAACACAAAAAATTCAAATAGTCATAGCTCCGTCATTTATACATATTTAGTTGCTTTTTTTTTACATAGAGGACGATCAATTATTTGGCTAACTATTACCATTCACCGTTTTCCTAACATATTAGTGGAAAATCTCCTAGAGAGGTTTTTTTAAAAAATGGGAAATGTTTCATTGTGTCCACATGTTGGTACACAATGAAACGCATTGTATTCAACAATGAAACAGGGCAACTATTGCAGATTTTTTCGTTAATTTATTTGTATTTTAGAATTAAATAACATTTTACGTAATTAATAAGGTTTTATTTAAAATCACAAATTGACAGGTAGACTTAAACAATAGCCATTATGTTAATCAGTCACGCAATGCTTCCTTTGTAGGTAATAATCAGTCATGGGTTAGGAATAATTATTTATATATCCGTATAGTTACAACAAATAATTTTCTCCTAGACGGAAACTTTAGAAATGTACAAAAAACAAAACAAAAACAAAAATTTTAAACAAAAAAATATTATTCTAACAAATCATACAAATTGACATGTTTCATTGTGTACGCATATCAAATGTTTCATTGTGGACCACTAAGGGTTTCGCTAACTAACCTCAAAAAAAAACCTACAAAATACGAACTCTTTGATTTGCAAATAAGGCTGCAAGAATCTGCAATATATGCATAATCTTATGTAATTCATAAAAATAACCAATCTATAGTATGTATTACACTGACAAACAAAAGAAAATTAGAAAAAAAAGTTACTTTTCGGATTAAAATCACAAAATTGCTCAGCAGACACGTTCGCGCCACGAGGTGCGCCGCTTGACTAGGTCAGGGGGGGCGGTTCCTCAAGGACTACTCGCACACTAATTTGCATGGTTTGGAAAAGTCGCATTTTTGAAATATCGCAATGTTTCATTGTGGACGACTGTTTCATTGTTCGACATCTGACCCTATCTACAAAATATTAACGACCCAATTAACCCCGGTGTCAGAGTTTTTAAACCGCATATTATAGCACAACACATAAAATGTTTTGTCTATGGTTTGTGTAACGGCTATACTGTATATAACGTGGCCTCCGAAGCACGGAATCTTTTTTTGTTACAGACACATACAATCGGGTGAATCAGCCTGCATTATCCCAATTAAAATGGGAAAAATCTCAAATCAAACTCACGACCTCTGGGACCGGAAACCCATGGCTTAGACAACTGGACCACGGATCGCGATCGATAATTAGCAGGAAGGCGGCTTTAGTATATTTATTGGTATTAGAGCAGTAATTGGAATGTGATGTTGGATGTCATTAAGATGCAGATGACGACGCATGCATCGAAATGGCGGATTACGGGACCGTGTGAAAAGAACCGATAGGATCGTTCATTAGTGACGCCCATCAATCGAGTATCGATATTTTTAACCGACTTCAAAAATGGAGGAAGTTCTATACCTTATTCAAAATTTATTTTTTTAATTAATATAATATATAGATTTCGCCGCCAGTTGTCATGTTTTTAAAATTGATCTTGGATTGAAAGAATCAAATATTTTTGTTGTGGCCCCAGACAAGTTTTATCAAAATCAGTTTGTCAAAATATAGACTCTTAAAGATACAGCCGTAAGTCGTAAGTAAGTACATTGACGTTGGTTGCAATTCAATGCAATGTAACTTAAAAAAAAAACGCACTATCAATGAAGATTGACATCAAATGTAGGTATATTATTAACGATTCATTGTACCTATCGATAGATTGGCCACCCTAAAATTTATTGAGAAGGGATTCCAGTGTAATATGTAATATCCGTATCCAATGCTATACAAAAGCTACACAACTGATGTTGAAATATAATACTATAGTCTAGATAAGTAGCAATAGTGTGATAGTAATTGTGATCCATTGGTATGAATGACAAAGTAATTGAAAGCTCTGCCTGCAGATACTACATTTCACAATGAGCTGCTATAATTTCGAAATATGGTGAGAAAAATTAAAATACGTACACGACAGAAACGGCACCTTATTTATTGATTATTTTATTTATTTATTTAACCATTTATCGTACACAGAAACAGACAAAATACATAGGAAGCACATACTCGTAGGAAATACAGGCACTGTATATCTCTTAAAAAAAAAATCTTACAGCAGACCTACAGAAGTGGAATAGCAAGTAACTATATAAAAAAAATAGATATTCTAGTATTTGCCGGTTCAAATTCAATTATTTTGTCTCGTTTCCTATATGCTATTGATCAATATTCATTGCTCTTAAAAGATATTGTTTAATTAATAAAATTACTAAAATCGATTACTTATCTGCATTCGAAACCAAATACATATTCATGTGTGCTTATTATAGTATTCCGTTAATTGGAAGTAAATATCGCGTGTTTCATTACATTAATATGTAAGATTATGCAAATTTGATTATAACTAAAAGACGACACAGAGATTTTTCAAAGGTTGGGGTTAAGAGTCAATAAACATGATATTAAAATCGAATTTATAACACAAGACAACTGTATTGATGCATTTGAGAAAACTCTCAATGACACTAATGAAGAAGATAATAAAGTCGAAGATGCAACAGCTATTTCCAAAAAAGAATCAAATTCTGAGATTGTATTCAAAAGCAATGCTTTAGCCTGTCGGCCCGAAAGAGATAAATCAGATTGAGTTAACTACCAAATGACTTGTCTTATCTGCACTCTATAATGACGGAATAAAATTATAATATGAATGTAGCAAGGTGGCAATTGCTGGTCTTTTTATTGGTACTAAACTTTTATTTATTTTGAATGCGTAATCTGTTAATTTTACACCATGTGACGAAATCTTTAACATGGTGTCAGATATTTGGGTAAAACATTATGGTGTCATTGATGGTCAAACATACTTTAGTAGCATGACAGAACTGATAAAAATATAACATAATGTCATATTTCTACACGTAATATTTGTAACTGTGTAACAGATACTTCAACTTGCTTAAGTTTACTTAAACCAAAAATTCGTTTAACACAATGTTTTGAGAAATTTTCCAAAGAGAAGCTTAAGTATAGGTACATTATTCAATGCTAGAATTTGTTTATAGCCAGCTTCACAATGAGACCCATTATCGTAAATCAGTCACAGAATATAAAGCTCTCAATGACCGGCAAATAGTATTGTCCAATATTGTAATATGACACTAAATCTTCCAAGCATAATAACATTCAATCAAGGTATATAATTAGCTACTAATGAAGTTGTTGAAATGAATAATCTGACTTATAGCTTTGTAACAATAGCAGATAATCCAACACTAATACTTAGTCATAAATATAGGTACTAGAATTATATTTAAGCAGCTATATAATATAGTCAATCAACATAAAGAACTCTAAGTCAATAATGATAAAGAGTATAATGCCTGAGGCTTACATATTGCAACTGAAAATGCATTAGTTAAGCAATTTAATAATACCAAATAAGCTTATCATAAGCATATTAATGCACTTACAACAAATGAACTTTATGTAAGTAGTGATAAGGATCAAAATACAATAGATTTTGAAATTGAAACTGAAAATGCAGTATCTAACGTGTTAGGTTAAACGAAACGTAAATCTAACTCTAATCTGTAATTTGTCGCTTTAGAAGACAATAGCAAATCTATTGCTGAAGTAATCGATATGGAAATCGAATCGTGACAATCGATTTGTTTAACGAACACCGGTGTTGATCAAAAGGCAAATACAATTGTTAGTTAAATGATACGTATCGCAATTTAACCATGGTGATTAATTTTAATAAGCTGTTCATGGATGCTCACAATATTTTGTACTTTAATAACATATCTTTAGGATCAAACGGAACAATCGATTTTCATGAAAATTATGTTATCTTTAACAAAAAAAAACTCAAGATATATTTTCTCATTATAAAAATTGCCAAGGTGCGTTGATGATTGACATACTCATGCCTAAATTTCTATTTTTCACAGTTTTTTGGGGTAATTTTGCCGAACTGAATGAGGAACTTTAAGGTTTTCAAGACTGCTGTTTGTTTATCTCCTCCCAAAGGGTTACTAGTAAGTCCTTCTAATTAAATAGATCATTATTAAAAAATGTTAGCTATCATATCCAAAAAACTATGAATGTACAATAATTTATTGCGTTTAACCCAAAATGTTATCATAAAAGTAAGTAAGAACTTGTATTTTCACTCACATTAGGTACTTACGCAGATCAAACGATCGAAATAACCTAATCGCACCGTAGAGGCCGCAGCTTTTAACGTATCTGAAGTGGTACAGGAATTACCATCATTGACATTATAAATACTCAAATTAACGTAAGGATCGTCCTTAACGAAACAATTTAAAGATTTAAGCATACATACAGACATACAGACAATAGACATACATACAGACAGCGGGAAGCGACTTGGTTTTATACTATGTAGTGATTATTATACCCATGATGTATATGCACGTTCTTTGCTACACACTGCTGGTCAGAAAGCAATTAACCTTTTCATGACTGCGCCGGCAAATCAGCAAGCCCAGCGGTTAGTGAGAACTTAAAGGATTATTTTTTCACATGTCTTGCGTACGCGCAGCTTTGTTTGACGTTCAATTCTGCACGCGGCTTGGCCAAGGGTTTTAATATTAACTTTATAGGCATTAAGTTTAATGTGGACTAGATGTGTCGCGGTGTAGTACTATATTGAAGTGAGTTTGAAAACCGATTAAATTACGTGTGGTTATTTTGGTAGCATTTACGTATATAGTAACGGGAAGCTAGTGTATCTATCTACTTATAAACCAAACTGGTCTTATGAAACGTAGATCACCATGTAAAAACAATCACAGTTTATTTGACCTTCAAACTGCAGTATGGTATCATTATTTGGGGGAGTGTCATAGATATTTTGCAAAGTAGTTAATTGTACAAAATAAGTTCATAGGGATATTATTCGGAATATACCTCCTGAACTGAAAAGTCGTAAAAGCAACTTAAAAATAACTTGTTTATCATCTTATTTTACTTATGCTTCCATGCTGGACTGGGAGTGATAGAAAAACATAGAATGTGCCAGCTACATCTCCTCCCGGGCATGCTGTAAAAACCAGCTAAGGGATACGAGGGTTTTATAGTATTGCAATTAAGGCGATGGGCTAACAACCCGTCACTAAATCAATACACATAATTATCTGTAATAAATAACCCTCAAAACTTGTCAAACATGATTTTATGTATGTATGTATATTGCACCATTAAGCAAACTTCCATACATCTTCAATCACTTCTTCCTGATTGCATTGTAGTCAAAACAGCCAACACCCACGAGGTTTCACCAATCAAATCGCACTTTAAATCGATTCCAAACATCGATGCGCTGATAATCGATTAATGAACCGAGATCCGCGTGGGCTTATATCGATTTTGTATCACGATCTGAATGTACTTTCTTATTTAGTACTTGTTTTGGTTTAATGTTAGCATTGTTGGCTCGTTTATTGAAAGGAAACTATAAATCATTGTGCAATCGGCCTAGGTTTTTCAATTTATACAAGGTGTTACGGTGGTATTGATTTTGAATGGAGTTAATGTGCTCATAAAGCTGAATAACTTATTTCAAGGATCACAGGTCGGAAAAAGTATGAATTGAGCACTCTCGAAATCTAGATCTGATTGAAAAATGAACTGCATTTTTTTCACTGCAACACTGTGGTGCAGTTTTTCTATGGTGCACGGTTTACAATTTCTCCGAAAATTACCCTATTTCTAAGTGTCCCTTGGTAGTAATACGTCCCTTTTTTCATAATACCTCTTTCGCAAAAATACAAGAAAATTTAATGTTAAAAAAAATTATTCCTACTCCTGATTTTTTCTGATCCTATCACGTTGTCTTACACTTTGTAGGATATATATAGGAACTGATATTATATTACAAGATAACAAAATCGTTATTTTTCCTTATAGAAAAAACTTACTTCAAGTCTAAGTAAAGCTCTAAATAACCATTACTTCACCACTTCTACCCTTTACTCAACATATCAGGTTACTCCAGTGCTTAACCGTCATAATCCTTCAGAGAGAGCCGCTAAGCGTCTAGATTAAGTTGTCATATAAATCAATTTCAATTCCATAGTGTAGCCGGCTTTTGAATTTAGCACGTCCACTCTTGTCAAGTTAGGTTATTAAGATCTATGGGGTTGTGGATAAGTATTGTGAGATTGTGTGAAAGTGAAGTTAGATCTATAGTAAAGCACTTTGCACGCTTAGATTAAAGAGACTAAGATTAAGGAGGCGAAGTGACGACTGGTGGGATTCGTGGTCATCTAGTATGCGTGGTACCTTATTGTTTTGATTAGATGGTACATTTTGTTAAACACTTGTATCTTGCCATATAATAAATTATGAAATATAAGCAAAATACTAAATATCATAATAATAAATAATTTGATATTCCTTTTATGTCTCATTCATTTAAAGTTTTGTCGTATTGTAGAGTAGACTGAGTATACTTGTAACTTAATTATTCCATCCTTAAAAATTGTCTCTATACCTATTATCCCTGAAATTGTCAAATAAAACACCTACAATAAACGGGTCTTGTAGAGTGTAACAAAAAATATTTAGACATTTTAATTTCCATTTATAAATAACATTTCGACACCGAGTGACAAGCCCTTTGCGAAACACTAACGCATAACTTACAAGTAAAAACTTACTACCTTTGAATTATCATTTCAAGTCTTATCAGCGGGTTTACAAATGCCATTCTAGTGTTCTAGTGGCAGGAATAAATAGTTTGTAGTACGGGGCCGTTAATATAGCACAACGACTTTTGGAAAGAAACAATGGTGGCGCTGGCGATTCTGTTGTAGACACAACTTAACTATTTTAGGTTGCTCCTGTCACTTTTTAAAATAAAAATAGAGACAGAAATACAACAACTGGTTATAATCCTGTCAAAGTGACGTTACTCGCCTTGATTAAGATGGCATGCTAGATGGTGTCGTCTCATTTTAAGCGTTATACGTCACTTTGACAGAATATTAGCTGTTGTATTTATGTCTCTCTATTTTATTCAAATTTGAGAAAAACTAAAATAGATTAAGTTGTGTTTGCAACAGAATCGGCAGCAATTACCTACGTTTGGCAGTCATTATAGAAATGCAACAGAGAACCGATGTAATATTTATTGCCCTTTACTGTAGGTAATAAGTTTTGTTTGACAGCTAAATGTATTGGTGACAACTCAATGTAATCCTGTCGGTTCTGCGTAAATATTCTTTGATCCAATTTATAGTAAGTCGGAGTATTGATTGATTTGACAGAATTTGATTATATTAATACAACGTTTATAATTAAATTCATAAGCAAATAGCTATTCACTCACAGAAATAAATTAAGATAAAATAGTTACTTACTGTTACATTTTTTAATTCCTGATATTGTTAAAAACATTTGATCCATATCTTATTTAAATCAGTCCAAAAAAATGAAAAACTTTAACCTGAAAATTCTCTCAGGATTTAAAAATAAAGGCTTCCCCATGCAAAATTGTCTGATCGAGATGGTATTTTTAATGGGGTAGTCTATTTTTTATTTACTTCATGAAAGAATTTCTTTGGTAAAATTGATCAGTTTCGCTGACCGAGCAACCGCTATCTATCAGTTAGCGGGAAGCCTTTATAGATAACTTCAGATACCTACGTACAAACAACCTTAAATCAATTCTCTGCATATCCTGAAGTAAAACCAAATATTGATTTCTTTTAACGGTAGCCTGTTACAACCAGTTTAAGCATTTAGGCGCGAAAATGACACTTACCTAACGAACATAAATGACTAATAAGTTTGCACATCTATGACGCTACTTGACGACAACCTGTACAGTCAACAGTAATTTATACTTCTAACAGTTCTTATTTCAACAATATAAGAGCTAGAGCATGCTACAAGACTGTTATAAGTATTAGAGTATTGCTACAAAAGATAACATGATATATGCAAAGGGCAATGTCACGGAACTAATACAGAAAAATAAAGTTGGTTTTCTACGTAAAGTTTATTTTTAAAAGTGACGTAAATTATTAAGTTTTAAAATACTTGTATTGAATACGTGAACTATAATATTGTTTTGATAAAATAACATTTTTGATTTATTTTTGTTAGTTTTATAACGGTGCCTTTGCCCAGTTCAAAATACAAAATGGGTAAGTATTATTTTAAGATTATTATTTAAGTATTTGGTAGTACCTACACCAATTTAACCCACTTTAGAAATTGGAGCAATAAGCTTGAAATCCCGTTAGCAAGTACTAAAGCTAACTTCCTTTCATAATAACACCCATAAAAGCCTATTAACACGCTAAATACCGGCTTAGCATTAGATTCGAAATTTAATCGAAATCCCCATATTTATGTGGCACATTACCAACACGCAAGAGTTGGATAGAGGTTGCAAATGCCACCACAGGGAATAAATACATAATTTCAGACAGGGCCAGCTGGGGTGTTGCAAAATTGACACAGTATACCACAGATTAAATAATAGTATTCGATAGTGACTGACTATACAATGTGCGATTGCAGGATGGCACATGGCGGTTAAAAAAAACTCTAATTTGGCAGTCTGTCTAGGTAAAAACATTCTGACTAGATATAATGAGTCAGGATGTTTTTAAATCAGAAAATGTTTTCTGACTAGGTTTTTCACAACAAAAATTAGAAGAAAGCTGTGCTAGGTCGTTTGAAATGAATTAAAATCTTTCAGGAACTTATTTTTGGTTTGTCATGTTACTTTGTACATAATTTACGAATGTTTTTTGACTATATGGAGCTTTCAAATAGCTTTGGATGATAGAGTAGGTAAATTTGCACATATTATATATCAGAAAGTATCAACGAGGGTCTTGCATTTATATCCGCTAAAATAAATAGTGTCACGAGTCCACATATCATGCTGTTTTGGTATGTAATGTGGTAATGTCTCTATTATAGTGAGTTAAGGGCCAGATAAGCAAAATGTCTTACGTCCGTGAGAATATTTGCGAAGGAATTGCAATATACAATGTATGCCAGATTCAGATAAACCTTCAAGACATTTTTAATGAATATAGGATGTTAAGAAAATAAGACATTCGGATTGAATGTATTTTTTGGAAAACTGAATAACCAACCGTGTTAGCTTTTAATAACTTGGAACTAGATTTTGGATTCTCATGTTTTCCTGATTACATTTGTTCATACGTTTAGTTAAAATAAACCAAATACGTTTGTCTAAATTTGTTTAGCCTTTATGGCTCCTGTAAGAGTCAGATATGATTTTGTAGTATTTTTTTTTATGTAACACCCTGTATATTCTAGATTTAGGCAGCCCATTATCGAGATTTGAGCGAATATAGCTTAGAGAATTTTAATAGGACCAACGTCATAGAAATATTTCATAACCTGAGTTTGATGTAATGCTAATGTGCACTGATATTGTGCCAGGAGCATTATGCGGACTAAATGCACCTAAAGAATTAAGAAAATGATTTGTATTTTTGAACAATACTTTCAAAGTTTTCTGCTGGTTCAGAAAAAGATAATTATCATAATTTACTTTAAAAAAAAGTTGCTGAGGATGTTTTTAATCCCGTACCTCTGGAAGAAATTGATGTCTAAGCAATGATACCGTTTTTTGTATACATTTAGTTTTGTTCTGATATATATTATAAGTACCAATTTTATAATGTAGTCAATAGTAATATTTTTTATGAAAAAAATAATGAATTTTTTGTTATAGGAAATGTTGATGTCAAATATCTGTGATATCCATGATCTACTTTTAAAATTTCTAAAAAGTAAAAGGAATGCTTTTCAAAAATACAAATTTTACAGTCAATTTCCTTTCTCAAGATCTTCCCCATTCATATTTCGACGTCCAATACTATGAATGAGCTCCAAACTCCGAATATTTACTCAAAATGTTTGGTGAGACAGGTCGTCAAAGAGCCCCGTGCAACACCAATATTTGGGAAAAAGTTTGTCCAAAGATTGTTCAAATACCGAGTAGGTTTTGTAAGACATTTTGTAAGAACACCCCTGGTGTTTGGGTTATTCCTATCTGCTCCAACACAATCATTTCCACTTAAATTTTTTTTATTTGATAATTTTCTGTATAATTTTGTATAGTGTTTCTTTTAGAAATTGATTCTAGGCTAACGTCATATGAATCGAATTTATTTTTACGGAATCTTTGTTTAGGTATATATAGTAGAAAAACATACCGAAATAATATGTAGTTCCAAGCGAAGTACCTACGCTCTTATTGCTTCTCAAGTAAGCTTTCGCAACTACGTATGGAAAAAAAAAATGTTTAGAAAGTGAAATGACCGAAAGGGGTAAACGAGAGCAGCCCACCCAAATACAACCAATCATAGATTCATTTCCTGTTAGCACAGACACGTTTGTACGATAAGGGTAACGCCAAACAGTGTTAGCAGGGGTCGGACACCGTGTGACCGCCACCCATCCGCCACCTTAGGCGTTAGAAGGGCGTTATATGGATGCATTTGTGGGTATGTAGTGTAGAGCGGACTTTTAGACTCAGATTAAAGAATAGTTGTTGTTTTTAATCTATAAAAGTCCACTACAGTACATGAGCCTCCCCTAATTATGAGAATGTGCCAAACTAGCGCGGGGCAGTATTTTTACATTACTTATAACATTAAATGGCACTGTGAGTGCCATACTTACATAACTATTTTGTTTTATTACTATAGAGATTTAAGTATCATCACACGATAACAAATATTGCTACAAAAATAGTTGGTTTTTACAACAATAAATGGCAGAGATAAATAAATACTCACTGGAAAATTTCGTAGCGCGGAAATCCATTGTAAATGTGGTATTTATAACGATTTTATTGACTACGATAACATGATTGAATGTCACGTAAAATGAAACTCGTAAATAACAAGAAATAAGGTAGTTAAGTAAGTCGTAACTGCCTACGAGGTCATGCACTTAGTTGTAGCAGATTCGATTCCTGAAGGAATTAATAAGTTTTTTTTTTAGATTTTGTAACTTGTTGAAAAAACTGAAAACTGCAGAATGTCAGATCAGATAATTTTGATAATAAGTAATATGTTGTCACACAAACAATGTAGGGTCAATTCACACCGGGAAGCGACGAACGCGACGCGGCGCGCTCTTTTCAAGAGCTTGATACAATATAACTTTATTTACTATGCAAAAAAATACACATTTCATTGACAGACTTGAAAACCTGTCACTTCACATGCATCTTCAAGCATCTTCGCGCCGCGTCACGTTGCGTGTGAACTGAGCCTTTAAGGTACCATTCGAAGTTGGACTGCACGCTGCACGCTGCACGCTGCAAGCAGCATTTCTGTGCTGCGTGCAGCGTGCAGCGTGCAGTCCAACTTCGAATGGTACCTTAACTCTTACCAACTTCATACAACACCTTCATGTAATATAAGGTCTAGGTTTTCATCTTCTATAGACTATATGCGTCTAAGTCTTGAACGTGAACTTAACTTGATCTTCACTTTTGTCTCGTTCTAGGTCGACACAATCGGCTTGATCCTATTGATACTAGTTTATGCTGCCTTTTGACAGCCTGTCAATTTATCAGACTGTGTAGCACGTGTAGTAGTGCAGTGTTTTTTTTGAATGAAGAGATGTGGGATAATAATGCCAGTATAGTTTGGTAAATAAAAGGGTGGTAAATGAAATACAAAACTTGCGACAAAGTTTTGTTGGTCTGATTTTTCTTTTTAAATTAAACGAAATACTAGCTTTTTGGCTTGAGTGAAGTTAAGTGTTTTAGAATTACTAAATGCTTAAACAATTTAACTTCACAAAAGCCAAAATGGGAACGTAGTTATGACGTAACAACATCTGTGCTAAAGTATTAAATAGAATATCCTCTGTTTGGTGTCGCGGAGTCGGTAAAATATAAAAGACCATGTATAGTGAAATTCCGAGCGGGTGTTAATTTTCTCCGCTTTGAAAACACATCAATAGCTTCACCATAAAGTTTGATAAAGTTTATAACTCTGGGAAATACAAACATCCTGCGGGTGTACGGTTTGATGTTAATATTAGAACCATGAGGAAAGTGAAAGTTATTTTCAACTTGGGCGAAAACCAGGAACATGGATCCATTTTCTTGCACAATATGCCTACCTACAGGTTGCAAAAAAAAAAAAAAAAAAACTCATGTGCAATCTGAGCTTTGGGTCCGAGCCCGATTCCCATGCGGATATCCCTAAATTGATAAAATAATTATGAGAAACTACAAGTCGAAAAATGAGTGCAAAAAACATGAAAAATAAAACAATAAGTTGATTTCTTATTTGTCACTTCATGAGATTAGGTATATCTCTATCTTGATTAGGAAAATGCAGGCTGAATCGCCTGATTGTCTGTCAAGAATAAGGATTCTGTTCTTTGGAGGGCACATTAATCCGTCGGCCCCGGTCGTTGTCTTTGTCTTTGATTGTATTGTCCTTACATAGACCATGTCACACATTTGTTATAAAAAAAATCGCGCACCAGGGCACAGAATATTGCTTGCCGCGCCATGAAAACCCACTAGCTAGATAAAAGAAGATAAAACAAACAAGGGCGTCACTTTCTTCCTCAAGACAGTTTGAATATGGCAACACATGACATTGTTTGTACCTATAGGAAAATAAATGTTACCAGTTAAAATAATTTCAGTTTCTTTTCTAGACTTTCTTGCCAAGCTGACCTACATACAGGCGGTCGCAAGAAACACCAGGTCTTGACTTGCGGGTATGCGGGGAACTATGCACAGAAGATTTTCACTATAGTTTTCACGTATTTTCTTTAAAATTACTTTTAACTTTTTAATCGTCTATGGACGTAAACAGTTACATGGTGTAAACAGTAAACGTATGTACGTATATCCATCTTATAAGGTTGGTTTCATAAGTCTGCAAGAAGTACTAGAATAAACCCATGAACTACTTTACTTACTGATGTAGAGTCTAATCTAATAGTTCAAAGTATGTGATCACCGCAGGGATTGTTATAATAATTAAAAATTTCGACTAAGTAGGATAAAATTTATAATGACACTCTTGTTAATTTAAATCAAGAACCATACATACCTATATATTTGTATTAATAGTTAAATAAAAACCTTAATTATACACTTCTTATTCTTAATACACATTATGTAGGTATAATTTTAATAGATGAACCTATCTAACGCAATGTCTTAAAAATCTTTTAATAAATATTTAGGTTATGTTTTTGTGATCGCTCTATTTTTTAATTTCTAACATGATTGTATTCCAATAAGAGTAGAAATGTGTGAATCACAGACAATCCTATCTGAAATCAACCTCAGGAATTGTAAGTCGTGGCAGAAAGCTTTTTTTGAAGTGAAACTTCTTTAGGCGCGTTGAGAATAAAATTTCAAGGTAGCATCACGGGCAAACGGGGACGATTTTGGATTGTTTGTTTGTCAAAGAAGTTTCACTTCTGACACGGGTGCTCGGCACACGCGCTCTTTTTTTTGGAAGCCGTCAGGTATACAGGCGTGATTCATTACATAAACTTATGTATACTTGTATTAATAAAAAAAAACTAATACTGCTTCCTCTGTGGTTCGTTTCTTTTTCTAAATGATCTTTAAGAACTTTACCTGAAGATCAACATTTATTACTATAATCGATTACGGCTAAACACGTAACTGATAATCGGTTAATCGATTAATAATCGATATAATTGCTGTTTCGATTTGGCCTTATCTGCTGCAGGGTTATGGCCCCGACAAAGAAATAAACAAGGATTTTAAAATGTCTTGAATTTATTATTTTTAATTGAAGAAAGTATTTATTTATATCAAACTGTTGTATAATTTTTAGGTGAAATCAAAATGTTTTATGAAAAATAAATTTGTCTTTACTTAAAAACAGGACAGTAGACATTTTCAGCTTTGACTAATTTTCTAAGCTTTGAAGGTTTCAAAAGCTTTCATATCCGTTATTTTAATATGTTTAAAAATTCACTTCGTTTCGAATAAAATCCGTCCCAAATATTTAAGATAAAATTCTAGAATAATTAATTAAGTAATCATTAGATGTAGATGCCTCATTTAGATGTAAATGTCGCAGAGACTTGTAAAAACTGTCAAAAAATAAGTAAAAATCAATCAACTCACCATTTTAATTGCCATGAGCAAAAATAAATTTGTCCAAGGACTTGAATAAATCATACATAAAATTTGAGGTCAACACTTCCGTTCATTTGAAAATTAATAAACTGTGCAACTATGGACATGACACCACTTCGACATTTTCAAGAAATTCAACTATTGCGCAACTGTTTGCAGAACTGTCTCATCACATCACAGAAAAAAATAAAATTAAAAAGAAAACATTTTCGAAATTGGAATTATTTGACTTCCATGTTCGACGTTTGAATTGAAAGCCCGCGCGCGCACAACTTTTCCGCTCAGCGATTGGTCGGTCGGTAACTTTTTTACAGACGAGTGTAGGAGGCAACGGCGCGAAGCATACTGCCTGGAGCGCGGGCGCCGCCGCTGTGATGTGGATCGTATCGCGGACGTTTTGATGGACACCGGCGGAATGCCGCCGGGGTTTCACTCATCGGCGCGTCTGATAGCCGATTTTGTTATTGGAAATTGTTTGAATCACTCCGAGGTGGTGTATGACGGATGAGAACGTTTTATTATCGCATATACTTGAAGCAATTTCGATTTACGCTTTAAGGTTTTCCTTTCTTATTTTTATCTCTCATATTTTGTTACAAAGCAAAAATTATTAAAAAAAAAATAAGGATCGGCTCGAAGGCAAAAGATACTAAAGATCTTCTGAAGATACACTTTTAGAAGACCTACTTCTTCTTCTTGCGGTGCCCACCATTACTGAAGGTTGGTCGTCAGCTGCTCGCTGGCCGGAAAAGATTGAAAACCTACTAACCTATCGTAACAGAAATATTTAACTGATTTTTTTATGTTGCAAGTTTTTTATATCTGAATAAGCCAAATGAAGTACCTACACTTAATATTCGTATTTAATTTACTAACGTGCACTTAGAAACAAAGTTTTATTATATTTCATAAAATGTATGTGATTTACTGTGAAGTCACAGGCCATACAACTAATGCTAAACAATGGGGTTCGAGTACACTCTTAGTACACTTCCTGCATATTGTAAATATAACAATAATGTTCATGCTTGAATAGAGCTGACTTCTAGACATAATAAAGGGAATAACATGTCTCTCTTATGCTGGACTGGGAGCGATAGAAAAACATAGAAGGTGCCAGCTGCATCTCCTCCCAGGGTTTCAATAAATATTGTAATTTAGGCGATGAGCTGACAACCTGTTACTACAGCAATATACAGATCTATCTTAAACAACCCTCAAAACTTGTCAGACGTGGCGATACGACCTTTGTTTAGGTTGTTTCCGCTCTGCCTACCCCATTAGGGATAAAGGCGTCATTATTATGTATGTATTTATTATAACATGTCAGTCTGCAGTATTAAATGTAAAAATGTAGAAAATATACACATTTGTGAGTCTAGCTTCGGTTTTTTACCAAATGATAGGACTTTTTTATGTGTGTAAAAACCAGTACTCTAGTTCAATATCCTAGCTTAGGTAGCTGACCCCGTGAAATACGAAAAAATATAAAGAGATCACATATAGGACTTTTTTGAAAGAACTCAGTATATTAAAAGGAAAAGGGCTGCCAAAAATACTCTTTTTAAAAATAAAAATAATATTAAAAAGGAATTTATTTTTAAATTGTTTTAACATTTACATTGATGAGATATCCCAGAACGTAATCGAAGATACTTTTGTTGGGAATAAAAGGATAGAACAAAGAAAGATATTATAAAAAAGCCTCTCTTATTCCATAAATAAAATAAGATATGCATCTAATACGAAATCTTAAGTGACAAACTATTATCTAAAATTGTGATAACGATTAAATACTCATTAAGTTGAAATCTTCGACTGAATGAATGATACACCTAACTGTGGAATGACGACAAGTTTCATCACGATAAGTAATTTAAGGTACCTACGTGCTTTAGGTTATTATATACATTTTGAACTTGATAGGAATCCTACACATTTTTTATTAATGAATATTATAATAATCATTTAACCGCATTAAAACCACAGACTGACATGTTATAATAAATACATACATAATAATGACGCCTTTATCCTAATGGGGTAGGCAGAGCGGAAACAACCTAAACAAAGGTCGTATCGCCACGTCTGACAAGTTTTGAGGGTTGTTTAAGATAGATCTGTATATTGCTGTAGTAACAGGTTGTCAGCTCATCGCCTAAATTACAATATTTATTGAAACCCTGGGAGGAGATGCAGCTGGCACCTTCTATGTTTTTCTATCGCTCCCAGTCCAGCATAAGAGAGACATGTTATTCCCTTTATTATGTCTAGAAGTCAGCTCTATTCAAGCATGAACATTATTGTTATATTTACAATATGCAGGAAGTGTACTAAGAGTGTACTCGAACCCCATTGTTTAGCATTAGTTGTATGGCCTGTGACTTCACAGTAAATCACATACATTTTATGAAATATAATAAAACTTTGTTTCTAAGTGCACGTTAGTAAATTAAATACGAATATTAAGTGTAGGTACTTCATTTGGCTTATTCAGATATAAAAAACTTGCAACATAAAAAAATCAGTTAAATATTTCTGTTACGATAGGTTAGTAGGTTTTCAATCTTTTCCGGCCAGCGAGCAGCTGACGGCCAACCTTCAGTAATGGTGGGCACCGCAAGAAGAAGAAGTAGGTCTTCTAAAAGTGTATCTTCAGAAGATCTTTAGTATCTTTTGCCTTCGAGCCGATCCTTATTTTTTTTTTAATAATTTTTGCTTTGTAACAAAATATGAGAGATAAAAATAAGAAAGGAAAACCTTAAAGCGTAAATCGAAATTGCTTCAAGTATATGCGATAATAAAACGTTCTCATCCGTCATACACCACCTCGGAGTGATTCAAACAATTTCCAATAACAAAATCGGCTATCAGACGCGCCGATGCAGTGAAACCCCGGCGGCATTCCGCCGGTGTCCATCAAAACGTCCGCGATACGATCCACATCACAGCGGCGGCGCCCGCGCTCCAGGCAGTATGCTTCGCGCCGTTGCCTCCTACACTCGTCTGTAAAAAGTTACCGACCGACCAATCGCTGAGCGGAAAAGTTGTGCGCGCGCGGGCTTTCAATTCAAACGTCGAACATGGAAGTCAAATAATTCCAATTTCGAAAATGTTTTCTTTTTAATTTTATTTTTTTCTGTGATGTGATGAGACAGTTCTGCAAACAGTTGCGCAATAGTTGAATTTCTTGAAAATGTCGAAGTGGTGTCATGTCCATAGTTGCACAGTTTATTAATTTTCAAATGAACGGAAGTGTTGACCTCAAATTTTATGTATGATTTATTCAAGTCCTTGGACAAATTTATTTTTGCTCATGGCAATTAAAATGGTGAGTTGATTGATTTTTTACTTATTTTTTGACAGTTTTTACAAGTCTCTGCGACATTTACATCTAAATGAGGCATCTACATCTAATGATTACTTAATTAATTATTCTAGAATTTTATCTTAAATATTTGGGACGGATTTTATTCGAAACGAAGTGAATTTTTAAACATATTAAAATAACGGATATGAAAGCTTTTGAAACCTTCAAAGCTTAGAAAATTAGTCAAAGCTGAAAATGTCTACTGTCCTGTTTTTAAGTAAAGACAAATTTATTTTTCATAAAACATTTTGATTTCACCTAAAAATTATACAACAGTTTGATATAAATAAATACTTTCTTCAATTAAAATAATAAATTCAAGACATTTTAAAATCCTTGTTTATTTCTTTGTCGGGGCCATAACCCTGCAGCAGATAAGGCCAAATCGAAACAGCAATTATATCGATTATTAATCGATTAACCGATTATCAGTTACGTGTTTAGCCGTAATCGATTATAGTAATAAATGTTGATCTTCAGGTAAAGTTCTTAAAGATCATTTAGAAAAAG
>JARACY010005536.1:0-21397 GCA_029255725.1 Scrobipalpa atriplicella | reverse complement strand
GCAATTTTCTGTCCAATATTATAGTTAAATATGTCGATATTATTACCAAAAAAAAATCCGTCATTATTTCCATTTAAATCGTTACCAGAATCGGCAAGCACACTGATCTTGACTAGTCGATGTCCGATATCCAATTAAATAGCAGCAAAGACACTAGTCACTGAAAAATGACACATATGTGTACGGGATAAGGGTGTTAAGGCCTTTCATTAAATCTATCGTTGCCGATTGCTCGAAATTAGAAATAGTGATGGCATCGTATTATATCGATTTCTTTTTTGTATTGACTTACAAATATGAAAACTAATATTCGGGATATTTTAGAGACGGTTTCATTTCATATTTTTGTACGAAACTCAGTGAAACAAAGAAAATACGCTGGTACAATTATTTTGTGCGAAGTTTACCTGCATACTGATAATATAAAATAACTACACATTAATATGACAATTTATTTATACCCTGCGTTATGTAATCTTTTGTGATTGTGGCTGTATCTTTATTTTAACAAATTAAAAATATATATTTATTCATTTAACAATATATTGTGCACAAAAACATCATAAAAGCAGGACCCAAAAAATATCTTTCCATTTCCCCATCTATCTGTTTAGATATATCTATCATCGACAATTTGCTGACCGTCACTAAACCAGAACAATAGGATCGGAAGCTTTACAGAAGACAAATAGAACAGGGCAGGGGTGCAAATACGAGTGGAAGTTCCAACGGTTTGACGAGCAGGACCGGCTGACTGGTTGGGCGTTTTTCCACTAGACGGCATGTTCACGGCACGGCAACGTCACGATCACAATACCATCACGTTACCGTGACTCTGTTTTTCCCTGGGTCGTTAATATCGACGATATCGTCCAGCCTGCACGCACAGACAAATGCGCAAGCTACGTACCTACGTATATAAAACATATGCAGTTTGGCAGACCGGCCGGCACCGGCAATGCTACCGTGACGATCAATAGGAATCAATGCCGTGCCGTTGTCGTTACGTTGCCGTGCCGGAAAGTGGAAAAGTGTGCTATATAATGTCATCGATTTTCATACATTATCATTTTCACGGTATCGTACAAAAATATGAAATGAAACCGTCTCTAAAATATCCCGAATATTAGTTTTCATATTTGTAAGTCAATACAAAAAAGAAATCGATATAATACGATGCCATCACTATTTCTAATTTCGAGCAATCGGCAACGATAGATTTAATGAAAGGCCTTAACACCCTTATCCCGTACACATATGTGTCATTTTTCAGTGACTAGTGTCTTTGCTGCTATTTAATTGGATATCGGACATCGACTAGTCAAGATCAGTGTGCTTGCCGATTCTGGTAACGATTTAAATGGAAATAATGACGGAT
The DNA here is from genome assembly GCA_029255725.1 of Scrobipalpa atriplicella. NCBI lineage: Eukaryota > Metazoa > Arthropoda > Insecta > Lepidoptera > Gelechiidae > Scrobipalpa > Scrobipalpa atriplicella. The sequence goes on along the minus strand of JARACY010005536.1, from coordinate 20,019 downwards.
TTTTTTTTGGTAATAATATCGACATATTTAACTATAATATTGGACAGAAAATTGCCATCCCTTTTTGTAATCTCATGATTTAAAATGAGTTAAGTCGTGTTATTTCCAAAATTCCAATCTTTCTTCTGTTTTTCAATGGTTATCAGAGGCTATTAAAAGCTGTCGAAGGCGGTGAGAAGCTATCTTGGGTCAGCAGTTATGACAATATCGTGAGAATCGTTGTTTGCAGGGAAATCTAGAAGATTGATAAAATAAAATAGTTGTCTAAACGCCTGTACAGTATGTCTCACAAGTATTTGTCGATTCAACGTTTTGCCAGGCGTCGCCGGCTTTTGTTCAGGCGTTGTGGGACGGCTTTCCACGGCGCCGTGACTTTGCCGTTTGCTGCCCACTTTCATAGCAGGTTTATTGAAAATCTTTATTGTCTGACACGGGCGTATTAAAATCGTGTCAAAGTCCTTTGAAATTAACAAGGAGTGATGGTCAAATTGTAGCGTTGGTGAATCGATGCAGGTTTACGGGGTGTAAGAGACAGCGTACCAGAAACTGGTAGGCGTTGCCTAAACAACTTTCATGAAAATACTTTCAGGAAATGAAGAAAATTACATTCCTATACATTCCTCGATCAGACTATTTGGGTTCAGGTTATTTGGGTAATCCTTACCTTCAATAGTAAACCGCACCAAATCCTTATGCTTAGCCAACGCTCCATCATCAATAATGGTGATGTCATTATCATGGACCATCAGCTCCCTCAACCCTTGCAGACTCTTAAGGGGTTCGGCAGACAGGGACCGCAGGAAGTTGTGTGACAGATCCAGGTGGATGAGGTTTGACAGGTTCTCCAACGAGGCGCCTGGGAAAATAAAAAAAATAAAAGAGAACACAAGTTGAGATCGGAGTAAGTCCAGTTTTGAGGCCTTAAAAAATCTTCTGAGTCCACAGAGTAGGACTACTAGTTAGTGTATCAATTTGGCGTTTTTAATAGGCCTTACCTATCACTTTCTATCATGAGAAAACAAAGAGCTCCGGCAATAGTTTTTGATTGTTGAGATTTAGTGAAGTTGTTTTCTTACCAAATTGCCCCCAATGACTTGCTTTCCAAACTATGAGAAATAAAAAATATTGTTCGCATTCAAATAGATGCCTAAAGTTTTTACTTGCTTTTCTATTTTCAAAAAACTATTAACTTACAAAAACAGAACCGCAAAAACAATTTAAAATTAATTACACAAATACAACTTTGAACAAAACATTATCCGTGAGGGGAGGCAAAGATACCGGGCTGTATTTCCGTTGCTCGGGAGTTTTTCTCCAGCGGAAATTAAAACGTCGTTGGGCGGACAAAAAGCCTGTTTCGCAGACGAACTGCGGTAATTCCCGTCACAGTAAGTATACAAGGGATTTTATATGTTTCTTTTCTTTTTTTAAGAAATGGGAAGAAAGAAAAACTATTTTTTTGTGGTTTATAGCTACAAAAACTACTTTCTAGCTTCTAGTCTAGAAGTTATTTATAAAAAATAAAAATTGTAGAGAAAATTTATAAACTAGGTAACTCAACAATCATAAAACGACATACATTGACAAAGGGTCCATAATCACAAGATCTACGAGAAATTGTAGCGCAAGAAAAACAGGTTGCTTGCTCCGGGCCCTATGAAAAACAGAAGAAAGATTGGAATTTTGGAAATAACACGACTTAACTCATTTTAAATCATGAGATTACAAAAAGGGATGGCAATTTTCTGTCCAATATTATAGTTAAATATGTCGATATTATTACCAAAAAAAAATCCGTCATTATTTCCATTTAAATCGTTACCAGAATCGGCAAGCACACTGATCTTGACTAGTCGATGTCCGATATCCAATTAAATAGCAGCAAAGACACTAGTCACTGAAAAATGACACATATGTGTACGGGATAAGGGTGTTAAGGCCTTTCATTAAATCTATCGTTGCCGATTGCTCGAAATTAGAAATAGTGATGGCATCGTATTATATCGATTTCTTTTTTGTATTGACTTACAAATATGAAAACTAATATTCGGGATATTTTAGAGACGGTTTCATTTCATATTTTTGTACGATACCGTGAAAATGATAATGTATGAAAATCGATGACATTATATAGCACACTTTTCCACTTTCCGGCACGGCAACGTAACGACAACGGCACGGCATTGATTCCTATTGATCGTCACGGTAGCATTGCCGGTGCCGGCCGGTCTGCCAAACTGCATATGTTTTATATACGTAGGTACGTAGCTTGCGCATTTGTCTGTGCGTGCAGGCTGGACGATATCGTCGATATTAACGACCCAGGGAAAAACAGAGTCACGGTAACGTGATGGTATTGTGATCGTGACGTTGCCGTGCCGTGAACATGCCGTCTAGTGGAAAAACGCCCAACCAGTCAGCCGGTCCTGCTCGTCAAACCGTTGGAACTTCCACTCGTATTTGCACCCCTGCCCTGTTCTATTTGTCTTCTGTAAAGCTTCCGATCCTATTGTTCTGGTTTAGTGACGGTCAGCAAATTGTCGATGATAGATATATCTAAACAGATAGATGGGGAAATGGAAAGATATTTTTTGGGTCCTGCTTTTATGATGTTTTTGTGCACAATATATTGTTAAATGAATAAATATATATTTTTAATTTGTTAAAATAAAGATACAGCCACAATCACAAAAGATTACATAACGCAGGGTATAAATAAATTGTCATATTAATGTGTAGTTATTTTATATTATCAGTATGCAGGTAAACTTCGCACAAAATAATTGTACCAGCGTATTTTCTTTGTTTCACTGAGTTTCGTACAAAAATATGAAATGAAACCGTCTCTAAAATATCCCGAATATTAGTTTTCATATTTGTAAGTCAATACAAAAAAGAAATCGATATAATACGATGCCATCACTATTTCTAATTTCGAGCAATCGGCAACGATAGATTTAATGAAAGGCCTTAACACCCTTATCCCGTACACATATGTGTCATTTTTCAGTGACTAGTGTCTTTGCTGCTATTTAATTGGATATCGGACATCGACTAGTCAAGATCAGTGTGCTTGCCGATTCTGGTAACGATTTAAATGGAAATAATGACGGATTTTTTTTTGGTAATAATATCGACATATTTAACTATAATATTGGACAGAAAATTGCCATCCCTTTTTGTAATCTCATGATTTAAAATGAGTTAAGTCGTGTTATTTCCAAAATTCCAATCTTTCTTCTGTTTTTCATAGGGCCCGGAGCAAGCAACCTGTTTTTCTTGCGCTACAATTTCTCGTAGATCTTGTGATTATGGACCCTTTGTCAATGTATGTCGTTTTATGATTGTTGAGTTACCTAGTTTATAAATTTTCTCTACAATTTTTATTTTTTATAAATAACTTCTAGACTAGAAGCTAGAAAGTAGTTTTTGTAGCTATAAACCACAAAAAAATAGTTTTTCTTTCTTCCCATTTCTTAAAAAAAGAAAAGAAACATATAAAATCCCTTGTATACTTACTGTGACGGGAATTACCGCAGTTCGTCTGCGAAACAGGCTTTTTGTCCGCCCAACGACGTTTTAATTTCCGCTGGAGAAAAACTCCCGAGCAACGGAAATACAGCCCGGTATCTTTGCCTCCCCTCACGGATAATGTTTTGTTCAAAGTTGTATTTGTGTAATTAATTTTAAATTGTTTTTGCGGTTCTGTTTTTGTAAGTTAATAGTTTTTTGAAAATAGAAAAGCAAGTAAAAACTTTAGGCATCTATTTGAATGCGAACAATATTTTTTATTTCTCATAGTTTGGAAAGCAAGTCATTGGGGGCAATTTGGTAAGAAAACAACTTCACTAAATCTCAACAATCAAAAACTATTGCCGGAGCTCTTTGTTTTCTCATGATAGAAAGTGATAGGTAAGGCCTATTAAAAACGCCAAATTGATACACTAACTAGTAGTCCTACTCTGTGGACTCAGAAGATTTTTTAAGGCCTCAAAACTGGACTTACTCCGATCTCAACTTGTGTTCTCTTTTATTTTTTTTTATTTTCCCAGGCGCCTCGTTGGAGAACCTGTCAAACCTCATCCACCTGGATCTGTCACACAACTTCCTGCGGTCCCTGTCTGCCGAACCCCTTAAGAGTCTGCAAGGGTTGAGGGAGCTGATGGTCCATGATAATGACATCACCATTATTGATGATGGAGCGTTGGCTAAGCATAAGGATTTGGTGCGGTTTACTATTGAAGGTAAGGATTACCCAAATAACCTGAACCCAAATAGTCTGATCGAGGAATGTATAGGAATGTAATTTTCTTCATTTCCTGAAAGTATTTTCATGAAAGTTGTTTAGGCAACGCCTACCAGTTTCTGGTACGCTGTCTCTTACACCCCGTAAACCTGCATCGATTCACCAACGCTACAATTTGACCATCACTCCTTGTTAATTTCAAAGGACTTTGACACGATTTTAATACGCCCGTGTCAGACAATAAAGATTTTCAATAAACCTGCTATGAAAGTGGGCAGCAAACGGCAAAGTCACGGCGCCGTGGAAAGCCGTCCCACAACGCCTGAACAAAAGCCGGCGACGCCTGGCAAAACGTTGAATCGACAAATACTTGTGAGACATACTGTACAGGCGTTTAGACAACTATTTTATTTTATCAATCTTCTAGATTTCCCTGCAAACAACGATTCTCACGATATTGTCATAACTGCTGACCCAAGATAGCTTCTCACCGCCTTCGACAGCTTTTAATAGCCTCTGATAACCATTGATAGCGTATCTGACAGCCACTGATAGCCTTTGTTAGCGTTTGACAGCTTCTGATAACCTCCGACAGCCTCTGATAGCCCTCGACAGCCTCTGATAGCCCTCGACATCCTCTGGCAGCCTCTCATAGCCTTTGACAGCCACTGAGAGTCTCCGAAATCCTCTGATAGCCTCTGATAACCTCTGACTGACAATGACAGTCTGTGACAGCCTCTGACATCCTTTAACAGCCTCTGATAGTCTCTGACAGACTCTGATAGCTTATATTATTAGCATCTAAAAGGAGAAGATAGCCTGTGACAGCACCTGGCTGCCTTTGACACCCTCTCACAGCCTCCAATAGCCTTTGATGACGTCATCTTACACGCAGTTTAGCTGTTGTCTGTCTGCAATGACCGTGTATATAGCCAAACTGCGACTCACGCTGTCGTCATTACCGCTAGACAGAGCTTGCAGCGGCTCTGACGCTGTGACGTCATCGATCATCGACATGTCGTTATCTAAGAGAATCTCCGGACGGGTCGAGATTTGAGTGCCTGGAGATATTTCAGGCTTAGAAGCGCTACGAAATAATTAGTTTGTTTAGAAATTGACACAAGGATCTTAGATACAATGGATTGGATTTTGGTTAGATGGTTAGAGCTCTCTTGTGGTTATTCTAGGTTCAAATTGTGTCGACTATAACCTGCCACAGATTACAAAGGAAAAAATTAACAGCTGACATCATGGCCGCCACACTAGCCCTTTACGTTTACAATAAATTATGATTGTTACAGCCGCAAAGTAAGCTACTCCTTTTTTTCTTTTAGTGTAATTTAAAATTAGTTTTACAAGATTCCCTATTCCATCTTAACATTCGAAAATAACATTATTTGTAAACGTAAGGCGTTATAGAGTCAAATTAAATTATTCTCATCATCATCGTTTTAATTTAGATAACATCATTTGAAAATGAGTTTCAAAAGCGTTGCTATTTTCAATCAAAATTGTTAATATACTATTTATTAAAATATATGTAATAGAAAATTAGGCAATGCAGAATGAAATTTGTCTATTTCCAGTAAAATATCGTAATTAGTAATTCAATAATGCGAATGAACGAATTCCATTTGAATTTTACATAAAATTATTTCGATGAAGTATTTGTTAGTTGGAATTTAGAAACTAATTCGTCAAAATATTTCACCAATTTGATCTCGTTAATATTCACTTTAAACTTTAAACTAAATTGGAATTTGGGGTCAAGTAGATTTTAGTTCAAACAGTTTCAATCCCGAAAGCTCCTCATTTAAAATTGCAGCAAGAAATACATTTTGAAGTTGGCAAGTACTTCAAACGTTCCATAGTTTTAAAGCTTAACTTGCTCGGATTATCTTATATCATTCAATAATTTTCCGATAGAGTTCTAAGTCAAATTGGCATTATAATTTATCCCACATTTTGGACATAGTACGACTCAGCTCAGTATCATTCTCTCAAATATTTCGACCAATGTTCCCCGGGAAAACTAAAATTTAAAAATGTTTTTGGGATATGAATCCTAAAACATTTTTTGTACGTAGTAAAAAAAAAAATTACTTTTGAAAATTATTCCCACTACTACAAATTTTCCACCGAAAGGTCGACTAGCTCAAAGAAAAAGAAAAAAGCCTCTTGAAGGTTAAGAGTGTTGATTTAGCCTCCTTAAGGATTAGCACAAATAGATTTCAGATCAAGCCCGGGAAGATAAACACAAAGATTTTCAATTAATTGAAGAAAATGTTGTTTGTTTTGCCTACTAGCTCGCAAACTTGGCATCCCTTGGGGCATAAAGGTTTTGAAATTAGTTGGATTCATAGTTCGTAGTTTTGGGGTTTGATATCTGAATAAACCTATTTATTGATATAACATAGTCTTGTGGATTAACAGCTTTTTGGGCTATTTTTTCTGCGGTAAATAGTGATGTTGGTAAAATAAAGAGAAAAGTTTCATGTTTTCGTGTGGTATAAATTTTTGAGTTAATCCATAACGTTCACACCGGGAAGTAACGCGACACGACACAGCGCAAAACTGTTTGCAGATGCATTTCGGCCCCTACCGTATAGGTTAATATGTGATTTCGTTGTGCCACGAAGTGATAGGCTGCACCGCATTTGCATACCAAATAAAGTTGTATTTTATCATGCTCTTGAAAAGTTCGCGTCGAGATGAGTTGCGTCGCGTCCCTTCCCGTTGTGAACTGACCCTTATATTACAAAATAATGAATCATTATCTTTATTTTTTAAGCTAAACTCATTTCTGCTAATCTTGAACCAATGTAAATGAGGAAAATTAATAAAAAATACGATCCATTTTTTCGTTTATCTTGAGCTAAACTTATTTAGGGTCAAGCCATGTCTTATCATTTATCAGTAACTTTGTTTCAGATAACCCTCTGAACTGCGACTGCCTCTTAGCGGGATTCGCCCGTTGGCTGCGAGAGGCCAGCTACTTGGCAGTAGCTGACAAAGCTGCAGCAGTCTGCGCCACTCCTCCTCACTTAGAAGGAGCATTGCTCTCCAGACTGTCCAAGAGCAAACTCTGCGACGACTACGAACTGGACCCTTTAGAGAACGTCAATACTATTACCCCAGGAGGCATTAAAATTGCTAAAAGCGTAAAAGATACAGAAAGAAAAGATGCTATCGGACATGGCGGAGGTGGTGGAGGCGAAATCAAAACTGCAGATGCGATAAATACAGACGACGAGATAAAAATATACGATGCATTGACGAATCCGAAATTAAACGATAATAAATTCGTAGAATCGACAGACGATAGTGATCTGTATGTGGAGAAGCGAAGTGATGGACTGAATGATGATCTATACGATGAAGAACTGGAAGTGCCGTCTGAAGATGATCTACCAGTTTCTTCTGCAAAGGTAAATGAAAAAGTATTAGATATTCTTTTAAACACATATGATATCTCTCTAATCAGAACACAATGTCATTATAACAATATCTCAATACTAACTGAGCTGTTTAAAAAGGGAATAGAAGCATTCATTATGCAGGGTATACGACTTTACGTACAAAAAGTAGGTAAAGTACTGTTTCCCTTTAAACCACAATATTCTTCTAATAGTAGGTAGGTACGAAACAATTTTCAAAGCACAAAACAATTTTTCCTTTGCCATACAAAAATCAACTAAAATTTTGTATAGGGATAGATTTTTTTTTTTGAATCAGTTGTGTTAGGGAAATTTGTACATTGTCAAGATTGTCAAGCCTAATTTTACTTCCTCTAACTTTAAAATATTTTCCTCTAAAGGTAAACCTCGTAGACGCGTGGTACGACGAAGAGGAGGTCCATCTATCTTGGACCCTGGATCCCCCTTCGACCCGCCGGCACCGATGTACCGGGGTCACAGCCGCGAGAGCTGGTGGTCTACCGAAGCATGTATCTTGCCACAGAGCGGCGCCGGCTAATGTGGTGCTGAGGGGTATCAAGGTGGATCCTTCTGAACTATACACGTGAGTAGTAGGAGATAAAAATCGGTGAATTCCTGTTTTCCAGGTACAAGTACCTAAGTCAATTCTTCCAGTTTCAACGTAGTTTCAACTGCCTCTGTGGTCTAGTGGTCTAAGCCGTGGGCTTACGATCCGGAGGTCCTGGGTTCGATTCCCAGTGGGGGAACACAAAATCGATATTTGTCAATTTATCACTTTGTGAGGTTTTCCCCAGTTTGGCTAGGACATTACAGGCTGAATCACCTGATTATCCGAAAAGAAAAAGGATTCTGTGCTTCGGAGGGCACGTTAAGCCGTCGGTCCCGGTCGCTGTCTTTGATAGTGGTCGTTACTGAAACCATGTCAGAGGCCTATAGCTGTGCTACTAGGCGGTTTTAAAACTCTGACACCAGGGTTTTTCGGGTCGTTGTTCGACTCGAAAATCCACTCGCTAAGAAGAAGAACGTAGTTTCAGCATAGTTTCAACTATTCCTACAGCAAGCGAAATTCTACATTACAGCGTGAACTCGTTACAACACCATTCGCAAATTTATTCAATTTTACTAAACTAATAGTCCCTCGAAAAGCAATTAGGCGTATTATATGGTCCATTATGTTAGTCACGAAATTCAATATTATTTTTGAGCCCGTCAACAAAATTTAAAATCTGATTAGAAGTTAGGGTAAATAGACCCTAAAAGTTGAAGGTTTCAGACCCACATTACAATAATATCATGTAAAATGGGGTCACCCTGGTTTTTTGGGTCATTCCTTTGTCTGGCGTTAATGGAAGAATTAAGGGCATAATAGTTTCAGATTCTGATAATGGGCGCTTTTCCACTAGACGGCACGACACCGGCAACGGCGACGGCACGGTACCGGCGACGGGATCGTGGAAGAGATAATGTAGGTATGAAATTATGTGTCACGCTTTTTCACTTACCGGCACGGCACCGGCACCGTGCCGGTAAGTGGAAAAGCGTGACATATAATTTCATTAATTTTCATACATTATCTCCGTCGCCGATACCGTGCCGTCACCGTTGCCGGTGCCGTGCCGGTGCCGTGCCGTCTAGTGGAAAAGCGCCCAATGGGTAAATTTAAATATGAAGACGAAGACTCCATTTAATTTGAAACAGAAATTTCGTTATTATGTTAAGCACTTTAAAATCGTCTCGGATTTGAGCTTAGAACATTTCATACATACATATATACATAAAATCACGCCTTTATCCCTAATGGGGTAGGCAGAGCAAAAACGACCTAAGCAAAGGTCGTTTCGCCACGTCTGACAAGTTTTGTGGGTTATTACGGATGATTATGATGTACATTGAGCTATAGTGACAGGTTGTCAGCCCATCGCCTAAAATTGCAATACACTAAAACCCTCAAATCCCTTAGCTGGTTTTTACAGCATGCCCGGGAGGAGATGCATCTGGCACATTCTATGTTTTTCTATCACTCCCAGTCCAGCATGGAAGAAACATTCAGATGATCTTTTTAAAAATCAGAAGAATGTTAGTGGCTGGTGTAAACATTTGCTCTTTGTTAATACCAACTTATTTACATAACACTCAAAAGTTAATGGTTGCTTAGAATTTATCTGAAATATAAATCTAACGAAATATTGAAATATCATTTCATAAAGTCAGTGAACTTGTGACCTTCTTAATCAGCTCGAAGAATTAACCCATAAATATAGAGATATCGTAAAACTTTATATAATAATAATATCATCTCTTATGCCATGCACATACCATGCTATGATATAACTGTACCTTTATATTTATAATTAACATCATGCCATATTTCATTGACGTTAAATAATATTAATCTAAGTTAAGCAGTACTTACTACTCGTACATACATAATACATTACTTATAGAGGATAAAGAAAAATGTTCTTTGCTTTTTGTATGCAATTGGCTACTTTCCAACTAGTCAAATCAGCAACTTTTTATGAAATGTCAAAAACGCTTTTTGTATGAAAATAGTAAATTATGACGTCACATTTTAGTAAATATTGACTAATCAAATCAATAACTTATATACTTTTAATTCGATTATTAAAATCTAAATGTGCATTTTTTTTTAATGATGAATGAAATCCACAATATTTTTAACCATTAGTTTTAAGTATAAACGTTTTGAATTTTTTAAGCTACCCAGTCAAGTACCCAACAACTGCAAAATCAGAGCCAATCGTATATTTTTTTGTACAGGTTCTGCATAGCCCTCGAAGAGATGGATGTAACAAACACCCCTATAACTCTGGTTCTTGGCTGCGGAAATCCACTGATGGTGCGACAAAGAGCCCCCTTTGCCACTGCGCCACCAGTCGCTGTCACCAAACCCGTCCTTAGAGAATCTTACAGGTAATATTTGAAATGAGATGTGGCATCTTGAGCAACAAAATTAATGGTATTGATGGTTTATAAATATGGTTATAATAGAATTAAGAAGGTGATAGAATGAGATATCTGATCCAATATCTTTTATGGTGATGTCGTCCCATTTATTTTACATTGTGGAGAGTTGTCTTTTGTGCACGATTTATTATCATCAAATAGTATGTCGATTTTCAGATAAACAACATACATTTTTATAAATAAATTAAACACCTATGCTTGTGAATGCGTTTTTTTTTATTCTTATCATTTCCAATGTACATAATTATGGTAATGGTCTGCCTATATCGGACGGAATTCCTCCCTAGATGTAACTCTTAGTCAAATTCTACGACACCTGCAGGAAGAAATGCGGTGGTGGATGCTATTCTGATTCGGCAACACACCGCTAATTAATGTAAATTTTTTACGGGTATGATGATATCTATAACAATTTCAATTTGTTACAGAGTATCAGAAGTCCGCTCGAACGTGACAAGAACCGGTCTCCTCACCGTCATGATATCCGTGATGGCTCCACCTCCTCGCCAGTTCACATCCATGTCTTTACGCCTGTCTGTTGAACCCCGCTTCTACAACTGCTATGTTGTCATAGCTGTTCTATCTCGAGGAGCCTTAGTGGCTCAAAAAGATACTCCTTGTCGTTCCACTTTGGAGATATCCATGGAAGGTTTCCTTAGAGGTCCGTATGAAGTCTGCGCGACGATTACGAAGATGAAGGACGAAGGGACTCGCCCTATATGTGTTGTCCCGCAGTACATAGATCAGATTGGATCTCTAGAAATGAAGGCAGGGGTGAAAGGATTGAACACAGCGATGGTAGGCTTAGCTGTAGGTCTGACAGTTATGATTCTAGGCCTGGTCTGGTTCATAAAGAAGATGTTGAAGAAATCGGCAGAATTTGAGCCCCATCGGAGATGTTTCGCCCAAGAGCCGCCGTCTGAAGAGAATCATAGAGCAAACTATGTCATGTTGACGTCAGCTACTGCGACCTCAAAGGTGTGAAAGTATTCAAAGTATCAGGCAAGGATGGTTTTCTAGTCCGAAAACAAAGAGACACTGAAGTTGTTTCTATAAATTGTGACATGGCATTCGTGAATTATCAACGTCAAAAAAAACGTCGTGTTAAAGAATTTCAATGTCCCAAGTTCTATGCTCCAACAAATACCTATACCAAAATGTCTTGGATCGTTCGAAATATCGTTTGAAAGGACAATGGGCATAAATGTATGGAACTTGGTCCAAGACGCTACAATGATAGGTAGTATGCGTAGGTCGGCTAGAAGAAATTTCTTAGTAGAAATAAGCTGTACCTGTTGTGTCGTCGTTCTTCATGTATTGTCATTGTCATGTAACTTGTGTACAATAAACAATAAATAAATAAATAAAATAAATGATAAGACTTGTAGGAAATGAAAGTAAATACTTGGCATATGATTCGAAACAAGTGTTGTCAAAATCCGTCCCGATGAAAATGAACATGTTAAAGTGACCATATAAAAAAATCCTGGGACGGATTTTGATAATACTTGACCCGAATCATATGCTAAGTATTTACTTTCATTTCCTACAAGTCTTATCAGTGTAGCATCTTGGACCACTTTTGACCATTGTCCTTTTCAAATTTTATTTTATTCAAAATTTGTATAGGTACCTACTTTGTTATCGTGTGGCTCCCGACTATAAATATAGCAAATAAGTATTCTTTTAATTACTAATTAATACTTAAGTTATCTTATATTCTTGTTAACTGAAGATAGTGTTCTGAGAATGTACAGAATGTTAATTATTTGTTTATAGTTTGTGATAAGAGTTATTTATAATTGCGAGAAATGTTTTATAATTATAATAATTATTATGTAACAAAATTAGTATAAAATACTAATAATTATATTAGTCTACAAAATGAATGACTGATTATTTTCACGTAATTTCGGCTTCTTATGACTAAAAATAAATAATAATATCTTCTGTGAAGATTTTTTTTATATTAATGCTATTAATAATATTAACGTGAGGCTCTTGTGTCTGTAATTATGTTGTTTTAAGTTTATAAAAATCGAGATGGTTGTTGAAGACATGTTTTTTTGTTACTTTTGTCTTTTATCAGATGAGATTTTAAATATTTGCCTACAGAAGAGAATACTATGGACAATATGTTTATGATAGTTATCATTATCTTACGTACTGAGTACTTACGTACTTAATTTTGTGTACCTATCGCTATAACTAATGATAACAAACTTTTAACTATTCTATTGCCAGCTAACAACAATTATACAATATTTCTTTGTCAAAAGGCAAATTTTCATACATTCATTATTACGAAATAATTAATATTTTTTTATAGATTATAAAGAGATCAAAATTTTGATAATCTTTAGACGTTAACAAGAATACTCTAGCGTTTATAATTTTCAGAAGACTTAATAAACTTCTCATCTATTATTTTTAATTTTATAAGACTTTGTAATAAGTGCTACTTAAATTAAGCTATTATTTTTAATATGCACTCTTGTAAATTTGAAGAACTTTGGTTCTGCTTTAATTAGTCAATTAATAAAAACAATGTAAATAATTAATTTATCAGACGCATTTTTTTTTATTAAATATAAAATTAACAAATAACATTGTGTTTAATTGAAAGTGACTTGAGTATTTAATATTATTTAATACCCCTCATAGTTTAAATTAACTAATTTAGTAATAGTTATGGTCAATTAGTAGTTGTAGCTAAATGGATGTAAAAAATTAATGATACTAATTTTGTAAACAGATTAGACTTATATTGTCTTGTTCGGTATATTTAATTTAGATGAACCAAATAATAAAGAATCACTTCTCTTTTATATCGGAAATTATCTGTACGGGAAATTCATTAATTTATTTAAATTAAAAGCTATGATCTGACCACAATTAAAAACGTACTCAAAATCATGAACATGAACTTAAATACTGGAATGTGTTTTAAATAAAACAAAATGTTATGTTATGTGCAACATTATAAAAAATTAAACACGTTCCATGTCAGGTTTTTATACAAGTTATCTTTTATCAGCATCCCGAAATGTCAAGAAGTGCGCAGACGCATGCAATCAGAAAAACCCGCGCAAATATGTCAGTATCGCTCAAGCCATCATGCGGGAAGGACGTGTCGTTCTGTTTTTGATTTTAGCTCTATCATGTGCTGTGATCGAGTCGAAAGTGTTTACGAGATGTCAACTCACCCGTGAACTGTTGAAAAATAATTTTCCGAGGACATTTTTGAGTAATTGTGAGTGTATTTTATGATATTATTTTTATGGTGTAATTATATTCGTACGAGAAATAAATTTTTCGTGGGAGATATGTGTACAGTGGATAAAAGGTGTGTAAAGCCTTCAGTTACTTATACAGTTGTTGCACAAGAAAACGAAATATTGCAAAGTGCATTGGACTTAAGTAATCAAAATATGATGAAATAGTTTACTTAGAAAAAAAAAATTACGCGACACTGCAACTGCAATAAACAAATGGCCGAGCTGAAATTCATGGAAAAAGTAGTGGCCTAGTATAAAACATCATACAATAATGGAACTTGGTTAATTCTATTTACGAAGAAAGTAGTTAGTTTAGTTTCATGGTAATCCGCTTTAAAACGAATAAAATTAATGGGTTGCTGAAACAGAAAAAAAATCTTCAAGTAGTACCTACCTAGTGAACCACTTTTCAAAAAGTGGTCATAAAATCTACTTTTGCAAAATGTGACCATTATCATGAGGAAAACCACAAATAAAATATTTGAAAATTGTTGAATGAAGGGTTGAAGTTACTGAGAAAAATCGCTAGTAATCATTCCCTTGCCCTTATCCTATTAAGGAAAATCGCGAGTAGGTACAAAGATATAAATATAGGTTCAAATCGAAGATAGCTATCTGCAAAAACAATCCGATGCCAACTATCTACCGCTATACCTACACCATACTATTATATATTCTGTGCCTACACACCAAATAGCACATTGTATAAATACATAGTAATTTATGTAATAGTTCGGTCTGTCTATTGTATTCAATGATGCTATGTATATGTATGGATGTACAGAGGACGTGAGTAGGCGATTTCTGATTGGTTTTCCCATGGTGAATTTTGTTTGTTTCTTTTCCTTATTGTGTGATCAGAATCTAAAAAAAAACTCATAACTAGTGTCCTGGCTTTTACAGTATACCCTAAAGTAGATGAGCAATGATATTATAGCATTTTCATTTACAAAATGGGCGCTTTTCCACTAGACGGCACGTCAACGGCAACGGCGACGGCACGGTACCGTCGACGATATCGTAGGTGAGATAATGTATGAAAATCAATGAAATTATATGACACGCTTTTCCACTTGACGGCACGGCACCGTCACGGCATGTCATCGATTCCCATAGATATTGTCACGTGATCTCGCCGTGCCGTCGCCGTTGCCGTTGACGTGCCGTCTAGTGGAAAAGCGCCCATTGACAATGTTATCATTCAGCGTCTCTACATTTTTTTCTAAATTTATCATTATTTCACCTAAACCGACTTCCATAAATTCAGTCTTTCTTTCACCGTTAATGCCTTCAAGTGGTTCACTCCAGTGAAAATCATCAATAAAATCGCTACGCTTGATCATCAAATTGTTTACAATACAATAACAACCTTGAGTGTCCACCGTGATCTTCATAAAATGGTAGTTATGCGTCATCACTGGCTAGACAATGAATGAACGGCATAATTATAGCTAGACTGTTTCGTGACATAACACCTTTATTTAGTAGTTATAGGTTTTTCCCTTTTTTTTTATTGGAAATGGGTTTGCTCTTGACTCCAGTCTAGGTCGGAAGGGACAGAGACGGAGTCAACGATGGAGCGAGCTCACCCAGAAGATCCGTTACTTTTTTTTTTTTGCTTTTCCATACAAATTGTCTAATCGAGGTGGTAATTTTGTATGCGAAAGTATTATTTTTTTTCATTTCCCGTATAACAGAGGCCATGAAACTCATGACATAACTAACATAAATTGGTAATATAGTCCATACGAATAGAAATCGATCGACTTTCAACTCAGGATGATCAAATCGAAGGTCTTCCCTCGTACCTGCCATCGTCCGAACTTTGGACATGATCAGAAACATCAGGAAATGTTGGATGAAAAAAGTTTCTAACATAATACGGCTTTTAGCTTGATTGACGACAGCATATTTGGGACATTGTGTGGACCTGTCGATAGATACTAATTTAATATTAATTATATGAAAAATACATACATACAGAAATCACGCCTTTATCCCTAGAGGGGTAGGCAGAGCAAAAACGACCTAAACAAAAGTCGTTCCGCCACGTCTGACAAGTTTTGAGGGTTATTACAGATGATAATGTATATTACTATAGTGACAGGTTGTTAGCCCATCGCCTATAAATTGCAATACACTTAAACCCTCGAATCCCTTAGCTGTTTTTTACAGCATGCCCGGGTGGAGATGCAGCTGGAACATTCTATGCTTTTCTATCGCTCCCAGTCCAGCATGGAAGAATACGTTCATTTAAACCACATGTTTAACTAATCTAAGATTCGGTCTGGTTTCCCTTCTGGGTTGCGGAGGTCAGATGGCAGTCGCTCTGTAAAAACCAGTAATTACCTCAATCCCCTAGATTAAAACAGGATAAGCCTAGGAAGTTGATGTTTGTTATAATTTTTGTGCTTTGGAGCAAATACTTGTGATTTTTTTTTCAAAATAATAATTTAATATTATATTGGGTTATTTTACAGGGGTATGTCTTGCTGAGCAAGAAAGTAACAGAAACACAGCGGCGTTTGTGAACAAAACATCGCGAAGAAAGTATTATGGAATATTCCAGGTACGTTTATTATTCATTTTTTAAAAAGAAAAAAGAACTTAAAAGAGCCAGTATTAAATCTTGGTACTTTATATATTTTTGACAGGAAATTTTATAGTTAAATGTCATTTCTTGGGGTGGGATGAGATCTACCTCCGAGTGGTCCACCCACAGGCTTGCCTGTGAATAAGTCCGGCTGAATGATCCCAACAAAGCGGTGGTAGGCTCCGCAAGGGGCCGCCTGGCTCGCAACCACCCTCTCACCGGAGTCCGGCGCCAAACAGCTTGCTGTGTTCCGTCGGTGCGTGAGACAACCAGTGCCTTAACAGGCGTCTTCTGGGTTAGCTCGCTCCATCGTCGAATCTGTCACAGTCATCGCTGACCTTTGTGTCTTGAGTCAAGAGCTAACCCATTCCAATTCCAAGTGAAAAAAAAAGTAGTTTTCAATATTTAATATCTTCTAAAAAAATATCAGAATCGCACCTCTAGCAGAAATAAAAAATATGAAATAAAAATTGTAATTTCAAAAAAGACTTGAAATAGGAATCATCAGACGTTAAGCGTTAACAAAGAAAATGTTAGAACAAGAACTACTCGTAGAAACTTGGAAACTCACTTACCAACTCGCACCGTACTACCTTCGAGTAGACAGGTACTGAACTACAATCATACTAGCGTATAGGTACGGAACAGCCATTACGAATAATATTTAGATAAGGGTAGGTACGGAACCCTTCGTGCGCGAGTCCGACTCGCACTTGGCCGGTTTTTAACTATATTGTCATTTTATTCCTTACAACGTCTGTCATCCTACGAATCTGTCATCACATCATTAAATTTCAGATAGGCAGTGAATGGTGCAAAGAAGGCCGTAAAGGAGGGAAGTGTGACATTTCATGTGAAGGTAAACCGGTTTAAATATAGCTGACCAAAAAATGCATTAAATCAAAAAATATTAATGTAACGATAAATATTAAAGGAAGATGTTTCTCGCACCATTACTTTAAAATTATATTATTATTTAAAATTCATGTCCTTTAAGTCGTAATATTTCGTAAAAAAAATTATGACCGTTCAAAGGAATCAAAGTTATTTTACTTCTGACATTATGTCATTGATATTTTAACATAGTGATTTTATTAGCTTGGCCAACAATGTATGTATTTGACATCAAAGCTACAGGTAAAATAACTGTATGTAGTTTTATATACCTACATAAGCCCTCTTTTTTATCATACGTCTTAATAATGTCAACAAAAACAGTCTACGATTGACAAGGTCTAAAAAAATGAAAAACTGACATGGTAGCTTTGTCTTGTTGGCAGAACTAGGTTTTATAGCTCTTATGTTACTAGAAAAAGTTTTAGTTCCTTATTTAAAATAATATGTATCTTAAAAAGATATCGTTAATATTTTTATAATATCTCTTTACAGCACTCCTCAATGACGACATCAAAGATGATGCCACCTGTGCTCTGAAAGTCTTCGAGCTGGAAGGTTTCAAATATTGGCCGAGATGGGAAGCTCGATGCAAAGGACAGACCCTGCCTGATATCGAGAAGTAAGTAGAAGTTGCCGAGAACTAAGTAGAATACATCTAGAAGTCAGTACATGATATCGAGAAATAAGTAGAAGATTATGCGAAATGCGGTCTGAAGGTTTTTGACCAGTAAAGTTTTAAGTATTGGCCGAGATGGGAAGCTAGATGTAAGGGAAAGACTTCCTAATATCGAGAAGTACGTAGAACATATTGAGAATGAAGTAAAAGTAAGTAGAAGTTAAGAGAAGTAAATGTCGTGGCCATATCGTAGAATCGTCCATATCATGAAATGCTCGACAATTTCATGAAGTGGTCGCATTTCATGAAATGTTTCACCATCCATTGGTCATATCATGATGTGCCTTGGCCAAATCAATGATAAAAAATCGTTTGTCGATATGGCCAACTAAACGCGCTGCTACTTCATCAAATGGTCAACATTATGTTGATCATATCGTAAAATGGTTTCATCAATTACCGATAGAGGCGCTGGAAGCGCTTTGTTTATAAGTCAACATGGCGGCCATTGACAACAATATTTTTTCTCGCAATGAAAAAGGAAATAATTTATCATTAAAAAACGAAGAATGTGATTATATTATGATGAAAAAGTACTCGAGTATTATGCAAGTCACGCAAATACCGTGCAAAATGTAAAAAACCGCTGAGTTTGGAATTTTTACGATATGGCCAATCATGGATGACAAAATCGTTAAATGTTCACTATTTAATGATCTGGTCAAATTTAGCTGCCCACATCATGAAATGCGACCATTTCATGAAATTTTCGAACATTTCATGAAACGGGCAATTTTACGATATGGCCACGACATAAATATAAGATGATTGATGATTTATGATTAGTATAAGTTACTGAGAGAGAATGACGCAAAGTTAACTCTTAGGCTCGTATTTAAAAAGCGATCTCAAGATTGAGAGCAATATTGAGTGCGGATTTGACAGGTGATTTTGTACTGGAAAGACATTTCTGATACGAACTCAAACTCGCTGTCACTCTTGAGAGCTGATTATAAATACGGGCCCTAATGTCTTTAAGCTAGAAAGCTACAAGTATTGGCCGAGGTTACTACAAGTTCTCGTGTGGGGCCAATTCAGAATCACGAGATGATAAAGCATTATTTTCCATTGACCATCCTACTAAAAAGTTGCAGCAATTTCACATATTGTGGCAAAAAAAAAACTTCATAATTATTATCACGTGATGGTACACTCTGAAATATAAATCTAGGTTTCAACTAAATTTTCACACATTGTAGCGCCAAATGGTCAATGTAATTACTATTTCAGTACTTAAAATATTATGATGTTGGCAGGATATTACGAATGATGATGACTCTCCATTATTTGGTTAGGGTTTTGGAATATTCAATAAAATAAACAATCACCGGCTAGTATACCGGGTGTAAGGGACAGCGTACAATAAACTGATTACGCAGTCAACAAATCTGAACAACTTTCACCAGAAAATTTATTTCAGGAAATTAAGGCCCGTATTTATAATCAGCTCTCAAGATTGACAGCTATTTTGAATTCGTATCAGAAATGTCATTTCAGTACAAAACGGGCTGTCAAATCCGTATTTAATATTGCTCTCAATCTTGAGATCGCTTTATAAATACGAGCCTTAAAGAATGTTTGGTATTCCGGTTTTCCCATACAAATTGTTTGATCGATATGGTAATTTTGTATGGGAAAGGAGTTTCTTTTTGAGAAAAGCAGATGGCGCATTCAAAGTTCTATCGCTCCCATGCAGCCTGCTAAGAGTTCACTTCTAATTATTATTATTTTCTATTTATTTCTGCAGATGTCCAGACTGGCAGCATCCTCCTTCCAGGTCCTCAGTATCTCCTGGGAGGGACAAGAGATTCATAAGACTCAGAAGATCTATCAAGAAACTCAACTTTCTTAGAAATAGACAGTTGAGGAACCAAAAAATATACATTTAAGTTTTCACCCCTTGT